>CM035840.1:391877915-391972915 GCA_020510985.1 Pholidichthys leucotaenia
TCTGGCGCCTTAAAACCAGATGCTTCGGGTAGATGGTGGCTCGTCAACCTGGGAAGGTAGCCCATCTAGGGGAAGGTAAACCCTGATTTCAAACCTCCGCTGCCTTGCGGCACACCCGGTCACGGGAAAGGCTTCGGGAGTCAACCCTGAGGAAAAATCCGGAGTCAGAGCCCCTAAGGCAGTTCTCTGTTGTGCTCAACATCGTTCTGGCAGCTCCTGGGACGGCGTTGGTGCCAAACTGTAGCAGCCCTGCTGTTCCTTTGGATTCATCAGTGACGTAGAGAGGGGGGACATGCTGCATGGGCAACACCTTGTCCTCCATATCTTCCTGCCCAGGCTTGAATCCTACCAATGCCCAACGCTGGAAGGTAGAACACCGGATCACTGGAGAGGACACTCCAGCTTCGCCTTTGGCGTAGACAAAACACGGGGAATGACAGTTACCGGTTATAAGCCACCGCTCAATTGGCGTAGAGCGCGGTGCCAGGGGTTGTTCCCGACGGTGGGAGGGATCATCGGATCTCACTGGACAGCTACCGCCCGCCTCAAGCTGGGCAGCCCCCAGCCAATAAGGTGTTGTCCCGCCACAGCTTGCTTTCCTCATTGGGTGCATGGGGATGAGGAGAAGTCCGAACAGCAGGCTGAGAACCTTCGCACCAGGCAAGACAAAAAAACAAAAGAGACCAACTCTAAAACTGGGAACTTGGAACGTCCGCACTATGATGACAGGACTCGCTGCTAACCTCAAGGACATCAACGGCACCAGGAAGACTGCCATCATCAATAATGAGCTGAAGAGACTGGGAGTGGATATCGCCACTCTCCAGGAAACACGGTTGGCTGATGCAGGCACACTGAGAGAGAAGGACTACACGTTCTACTGGCAGGGAAAGGGCAGTGACAAACACAGGGAACACGGAGTGGGCTTCGCAGTGAAGAACACCTTGCTGAAGATGGTGGAACCGGGCAGCAATGGCTCTGCACGACTCCTCACCCTCCGCCTGAACACCACTCAAGGCCCAGTCACCCTCGTCAGTGTGTATGCCCCAACACTGACAGCCACACCAGAGGCAAAAGACGAGTTCTACGAGAATCTCGCAACAACTGTCAGGATCATCCCCAACTCTGAACAACTCATTCTCCTTGGAGACTTCAATGCCAGAGTGGGTGCTGACCACAACTCCTGGCCCTCCTGTCTTGGACCATTTGGCGTGGGCAGAATGAACGACAACAGACAGCAGCTGCTCGAGTTCTGCACATATCACGATCTGTGCATCACAAACTCGTTCTTCAAGACCAAGCCCCAACACAAGGTTTCCTGGCGACATCCGCGCTCAAAGCACTGGCACCAGCTGGACTTGATCCTGACCAGGCGCGCCTCACTGAAGAATGTGCTAATCACCCGTTTGTTCCAGAGTGCAGATTGCAACACAGACCATTCATTGGCGTGTTGCAAGGTCAAGCTGCAGCTGAAGAAACTCCATCGTGCTAGACAGCCTGGAAAGGCACGGATTGACACCAGCAAGATGGCCCAACCAGAACTTGTTGAGCAGTTTGCCTCCACCTTTGAGAAGGAACTTGGTGTACCACAAGAAGGAGAATCTGCAAAGCAGAAGTGGGAAGAGCTGCGAAACACCATCCACCACACAGCCTTGGCTACCTTTGGGAGGAAGACCTCGAAGTCACAGGACTGGTTTGATGCCAAGTTGACCGAGATGACCCCTGTCTTTGAAGCCAAGTGCTCAGTACTTGCTGAGTACAAGAAGTACCCAAACGAGAAGACTCTTCAGATTCTCAGGGCTGCGAGAAGCAAAGTTCAGCAGACTGCTCGGCGCTGTGCCAACGAGTACTGGACTCAGCTCAGCCAAGACATTCAAACCGCTGCCATAACAGGGAACATCCATGGTATGTATGATGGCATCAAGAAAGCACTTTGTCCGGCTCAGAGCAAGACGGCCCCCCTCAAATCTTCCACTGGGGAGATGATCACAGAAAAGAACAAGCAGATGGAGAGATGGGTGGAACACTACTCCGACCTCTACTCCAGACAGAACACCGTGACACCGTCAGCCCTTGATGCCATCGACTGCCTGCCATCCATGGACGAACTTGACGCCGAGCCAACCATTGACGAACTCAGCAAGGCCATTGATAGCTTGGCCGCTGGCAAGGCACCCGGCAACGACGGCATACCCCCCGACCTGATCAAGCACTGCAAGACCGCCCTACTGCTGCCATTGCATGACGTCCTCTGCCAGTGCTGGAAGGAAGGTGCCATACCACAGGACATGAGGGACGCCAAGATCATCACCCTCTACAAAAACAACGGGGAGAGAAGCGACTGCAACAACTACAGGGGCATCTCCCTCCTCAGCGTTGTTGGCAAAGTCTACGCACGAGTTGTTCTCGTTCGTGTACAGATGCTTGCCGAACGTGTCTACCCCGAGTCTCAGTGTGGCTTCCGCGCTGAGCGATCAACGGTAGACATGATATTCTCCATCCGCCAACTCCAGGAGAAATGCAGAGAACAGAACATGCCCCTGTACGTCGCCTTCATCGACCTCCCCAAAGCATTCGATCTGGTCAGCAGAGAGGGCCTTTTCAAGATCCTGCCAAAGATAGGATGCCCACCAAAGTTGCAAAGCCTCATCGGATCGTTTCATACCAATATGCAGGGGATAGTGCAGCACGATGGCAACGTCTCAGAGCCATTCAACATACACAGCGGAGTGAAACAGGGCTCTGTATTTGTGCCTACCCTCTTTGGGATTTTCTTTGCTATGCTCCTGAGGCATGCCTTCAGCACAGCAACAGAGGGAATCTACCTGCACACAAGATCTGACGGCAGGCTTTTCAACCTCGCCCGCCTTAAAGCCAGAACCAAAGTACGCGAGTGTAGAAGAGCTTGGAAATGAAGAGGCGATTTGGTTTATAAGCAAAGCTTTAATATTCAGCTCTTCTAACAAGTCTCATCTGGTGCAGAGAGTGGCAGAAGGGAAAAGAGGCAGAATCTCTCCCACTCACTGGTTATATACATGCACACAACAAAAGACATGCATAACAAAGGCTGACATCCCTCATTATCTTAATCCCCCCATTGTCCTGGTATTTCCTCTCCTCGCCTTGGGGGGTGAGGGTGGCTCCTCCGGTCTCCTCCGCCGCGTCCGGGAATGTCTTTGTTCTTCACTCGGCGGGTGAGAGTCCTTTGTCCTTTCAGAGGTGTGAAGTTCTTTACATATGTAATCACCAAACATTTCCACATGCTTTAACATATGTAGGTTATGGAATATATGGTTAATATAGACCACAGGCCCCCCAAACAACTAAGAAAGGACAACAGGAAGGTTCACAGTCTAAGATAGTTATTATGACATACTAAGTGTTACATCTGTTGCCACGGAAGAAACTTTCTAGCAGCCATGCTCCTAAGAGAGTTCAGTGGTAATTATAACAGCATAGTAAAATCATAAGTCAGTCCTAAACTGTTGCAGCACAATTAGTGAAAAATTGTGGAGTGGTTTGTATCAGTCCCTGAGCTGTCTGGGTTTTAATCTTCTCCCAAAACTGCTGTAGGTTGGTTTAGGTGCCCTGCTGGGACCTTCTTGAGAGGAATCTGCAGTGTGGGAAGGAGAGAGGTTAACTGTTCCCTGCTGGGGGGCTGAGTCTTTTCTCTTGGGGGGTCTACCCCGCCGAGGTGCTCTCGCCAACTGTGCAGGCTCGTCTTTCAACAAGAAGGCAGGTTTAAGTCTGTCAATGCTGACTGTTTCTTTTCTATCCCCAAAATCAAGCACAAAGTGTTTATCACCATGTTCCAGCACTCTGTATGGCCCGTCATATACTGGGCGAAAGGTAGGTTTTAAAGCTTCATGCTTAACAAAAACGAACTCAGCGTTTTTTAAAGCCTGAGGGACAAAAACCCGTGGGAAGGAGTGATGAGCTGGACCGGGGAGAGAGTTCAGTCCGTTGCTGCCTAAAAACCTTGGGACTGGAAGGCGCCCTGGCTCTGGGTTCTCTGGTAAAAATTCACCTGGGAGCCTGAGAGGTTGTGCAAAGACTAATTCTGCGGGAGAGGCGTCTAGATCCTCTTTAGGCGCAGCACGCAACCCCAATAAAACGCAGGGAAGTTTATTTACCCAATTTGTGTCCGTTAGTGAGGCTCTGAGGGCGGCCTTTAAAGACCTGTGAAAACGCTCGCATAACCCATTAGCCTGAGGGTGATAAGCGGTGGTGCGGTGAATTGTTGCCCCTAAACTGCTGGACATGGCTGACCAGAGCTCTGAGACAAATTGAGGCCCCCTATCGGACGTGATGTCCGATGGGACGCCGAAACGTGCCACCCAGTTTGTCAAAAAAATGCGAGCGACTTCCTCCGCTGTGGTTGCCGCTAGAGGGACTGCCTCTGGCCAGCGTGTGGTGCGGTCTATCATTGTTAACAGGTGTGTGAAACCTTGGGAGGAAGGTAGTGGCCCCACGAGGTCGACATGAACGTGGTCGAACCTTCTAGCAGGGATTGGAAAAAGCTCCAGAGGGGCTTTTGTGTGTCTGTGTATTTTGGCGCGTTGACAAGAAATGCAAGTTTTTGCCCATTCTTTTACGTTTTTGCGCAGGCCTGGCCACACAAACTTTTCGGCGACCATTTTAACCGAGGCGCGCACACCTGGGTGCGCGAGGGAGTGAATTGCGTCGAAAATACGGCGGCGCCATGTAGCTGGTACTAACGGTCGAGGTCGGCCGGTTGAAACATCGCATATTAGGGGGGGCACGCCGTCGCGTAAACCCTTTTTCTCCAGCCTTAACCCTGTTGGTCCAGACAGGAGTGCGCGCACGTCCGCATCACTGTTTTGTTCCTCCGCCATGGCTGCATAATCTATCCCTGCATGGATAGGTGCTGCGTATGTGTCTGCGTTAGTGAAGAGTTCTGCTACTGAGGCAGTATAATCTGTCTCCCCGCGCTCTGGTGGTGTCACAGCGCGAGAGAGACAGTCCGCTACTACGTTAAGTTTGCCTGCCACGTGTCGAATGTCTGTGGTGAGCTCTGAAATCGCAGCTAGCTGTCTTTGTTGCCTGCCTGACCATGGTTCTGAAATTTTAGCCATAGCAAAAGTGAGCGGTTTATGGTCTACAAAAGCCGTGAAACTCCGCCCTTCTAACCAGAACTGGAAGTGGCGGATGGATAAATGAAGCGCCAGCAGCTCTCTGTCAAAAGTGCTGTATTTGCGTTCAGTTTGGTTTAGCGATTTGCTAAAGAATGCTAAAGGTTGCCAGACCCCACTGACAAGTTGTTCTACAACTGCCCCTATAGCTAGGTCTGAAGCATCTGTGGTTAGTGCGATGCGGGCCAAGGGATCTGGGTGAACTAACAATGTGGCATTAGCTAGGGCGCTTTTTACTTCCGCGAAAGCACGTTCGCGCTCCGGGGTCCATTCGACCGCGTTGGAAGCTTTCTTTTTTTTGAGCGCGTCATATAGGGGCTGCATGAGCTGAGCTGCGTGGGGGAGGAAACGGTTGTAAAAATTAACCATCCCTAAAAATTCCTGTAGCGATTTGACCGTTTGTGGCCGTGGAAAACTTTCTATCGCATGAACTTTGTCTGGAAGTGGAACTGCCCCCTTCGGAGAGACTTTGTGTCCTAAAAAATCAATTTGTGACACGCCGAATTTGCATTTGGCTGGATTGATTATTAGCCCGTGCTCTTCTAGCCTCTGAAAAACCGTAGTGAGGTGCTGCTCGTGTTCTTCCTCAGACGAGCTGGCTACCAGCATGTCGTCAAGGTAGACGAAAACAAAAGGAAGGTTGCGTAGGACCGCGTCCATCATTCGTTGAAAAGTTTGAGCAGCGCCTTTGAGGCCGAAAGGCATTCGCAGGAATTCAAAAAGGCCGAAAGGGGTTATTACCGCTGTTTTAGGAACGTCTTCTGCTCGGACTGGGACTTGGTGATAACCGCGGGCTAAGTCTATTTTTGAAAAAATGCGCGCACCCGCTAGATGTAGTGAAAAATCTTGAATGTGAGGGATTGGGTAACGGTCATGCGCTGTAGCGTTGTTTAATCTGCGGTAATCTCCGCACGGTCTCCAAGAACCGTCGGATTTCGGAACCATGTGAAGTGGTGAGGCCCAGGGGCTCTTCGAGCGTCTAACAATGCCCAATTTTTCAAGAGTTCTAAACTCGTCCCTTGCTATGTTGAGCTTGGCCGCGTCTAAGCGGCGAGCTTTGGCAAAAACGGGAGGTCCCGTTGTGAGAATGAAGTGTTCAACCCCGTGTTTAGCCACAGTGGCTGAGAATTTGGGGATTGTGAGTGCTGGAAATTGGGTGAGGAGTTGCTCAAACTTACCTCCTGCTGTAGTGACGCTGGCCTGCACAGGTGGCGGAGAAACTCGGGCTGAGCATGGAATAGAAGCAAAGGACAGTGCATTAACCAGGCGCCTATTTGCTAGATCCAGTAATAACCCATGTGCACACAAAAAATCTGCGCCTAATAAGTTAAAACTCACCGCCGCTACAACAAATGTCCATCTGTAGCTGCGGCCATGGATGAGGAGGTGCAGGCTCTTTTCGCCGAACGTGTCGATGCTAGAGCCGTTGGCTGCCACGGCTCCGTTGCCCCGGGTGCCCGTGGCTCGATCTGCGTGGGAGGGCATGATGAAACTCAGCTGGGCTCCTGTGTCGATGAGGAACTGCTTGCCTGAGTGTCCATCCGTCACGTACAACAGCTTGTTTTCCTCGCCGAGAGCCGCTGCCGTTAACGGCTCTCGGCTTTGGTGTTTAAATTTGCAGGGGGGAATGCATTTGTGAGCCTTCTCGGCGAAGCGGTGGTGGTAATAACAAACATCGCTCCATCTGTTACGTCTTGGCCGTGTCGCTGTCACCGTGGGCTGGTTCTTCTCCGTGGGATGTGGCTCCTCATGGCTCGGGGCGTCAGCTTTGAGGTCTGCGGATGCTGCTGTGGGTGTCAGCTGCTTGCAGGCGTTGACGAGCCGATGAGCTTCATTGGCCAGCACGTGGAAGTCTTGGTGGTTGTTGCATTTCATGCTGGCGAGTGTCCCTCTCATGTGTGGCGGCAGCGTGCTGAGGAAAATAAACTGGAAGAGGAAGTTGTCATTGTCCTCTTCTTTGAGCTGTAGCAAATCCTCCATGAGGGCCTTCGGTTTGCACCCTCTGTGGCCGTAGACCGCCAGGATCTTCTCGGCTCTCTCTTCCGCTGATGGGACGTAGTTCGCCACGATGGTTGCTTTGAGCGTCTCGTATTTGTCCCGGGCTGGTGGTTGCCGGATCATGCTCCGCACACACTTCGAAGTGGCGGCGTCGAGTTTGGAGACGATATGATAAAATTTGGTGTCATCAGCCGTGATGCCCGCCAGTGCAAATTGGGCTTCAGCCTGCTGAAACCAAGAGGCGGGGTCTTCTTGCCAGAAGTCTGGCAGCTGGACAGCGACAGCATTCATGCACACCATCACTGTTGTGCCCGCCGGGTGAGAGTGCCTTGCCTCGGCTCTCGCGGCGGTGCTGGTGCTCGGTTGAGCCCTCTCAATCTCTTCTGCCGGGAGGAACAGTTGTCCATCTGCTCCCTCGTCTGCGTGGCGGCTGGCGTCTGCCTGGGTTGCCGCGGATGAGTCGATTGCGGGGGAACGCCTCAGGTCCATACTCGCGTCAAGGTCACCAGTGTAGAAGAGCTTGGAAATGAAGAGGCAATTTGGTTTATAAGCAAAGCTTTAATATTCAGCTCTTCTAACAAGTCTCATCTGGTGCAGAGAGTGGCAGAAGGGAAAAGAGGCAGAATCTCTCCCACTCACTGGTTATATACATGCACACAACAAAAGACATGCATAACAAAGGCTGACATCCCTCATTATCTTAATCCCCCCATTGTCCTGGTATTTCCTCTCCTCGCCTTGGGGGGTGAGGGTGGCTCCTCCGGTCTCCTCCGCCGCATCCGGGAACGTCTTTGTTCTTCACTCGGCGGGTGAGAGTCCTTTGTCCTTTCAGAGGTGTGAAGTTCTTTACATATGTAATCACCAAACATTTCCACATGCTTTAACATATGTAGGTTATGGAATATATGGTTAATATAGACCACAGCGAGGCTCTAATCAGAGACATGCTGTTCACAGACGACGCTGCAGTCGCAACCCACACACAGCAGGAGCTTCAGACCCTGATGGACCGCTTCTCCCAGGCATGCAAGGACTTCGGGCTTACCATCAGCCTGAAGAAGACTAACGTCTTGGTGCAAGGCACGGAAGCACCACCAACCATCACCATCGACGACTATGAGCTGGAGGTCGTGAATCAGTTCACGTACCTGGGGTCCACGATCAGCAACAACCTCTCCCTTGATACAGAGATCGACAAGAGGATTGGAAAATCAGCCTTCACACTCGCCTGCCTCACCACACGAGTGTGGGAGAATCCCAAACTCTCTGTCAAGACGAAGATGGCAGCGTACAATGCCTGTGTCATCAGCACACTGCTCTATGGGAGTGAGACATGGACAACATACTCCCGGCAGGAAAAGAGACTGAACTCCTTCCACTTGCGCTGCTTTCGCCACATCCTGGACATATCCTGACAGGACAAAGTGCCCAACACTGAAGTTCTGTCCCGTGCCGGCCTTCCCTCCATGTTCACTCTACTCAGGCAGCGCAGGCTCCGCTGGCTAGGCCACGTTCACCGTATGGAGGATGGCAGAATCCCCAAAGACGTCCTCTACAGAGAACTGGCGACTGGCAGGAGAGACGTTGGCCGCCCACAGCTGCGCTTTAGAGATGTCTGCAAGAGAGACATGAAGGCCCTGGAGATCAACACAGAGCGCTGGGAGGACCTTGCAACGGACCGCTCCAAATGGAGAGGCACCCTGACCAGACAGCTCAAGGCGGGTGAAGAGAGACTGACTGCTGCAGCAGATGAAAAAAGGACCCGCAGGAAGAACGACCACAGGCCCAGCAGCACGGAGACCACCCACAAGTGTGACCTGTGTGACAGGGACTGCCATTTGTGCATTGGCCTGTTCAGCCATAGGCGGTGCTGTTCCAGCAGAGTAGACATTTAGGATTCTCTTCCATGGTCATCATAGACCGACGGAGGCCGACGACGATGTCTCCTGATGACCCTGGACCTATTGATTCTCTCTTAAACTGTATTTATGATGTTAAACAGTGGATGGCAGGCAACTTTTTACAGCTTAACCAGGGCAAAACAGAAGTTTTAGTTATTGGGATGGAAGCTCAGAGAGAGAAACTGTCAGCACATTTGCAGATACTGGCAAAAAAGTCCTTCAAAACTGTTAAAAATTTGGGAGTGATCTTTGACCAAGATCTTACTTTTAAACAACATAATAGAAATGTAACTAAGGCAGGTTTTTATCATCTAAAGAATATCTTCAGAGTGCGGCAGTTTCTCTCTCAAGCCAATGCAGAAACACTTTTACATGCTTTTTTCTCTTCTAGAATAGATTACTGCAATGCTCTTCTTTCTGGTCTTCCTAAAAAGACTATATCCCCCCTACAACTACTCCAGAACTCAGCTGCCCGAGCTCTGACTAAGACGAGAAAGACAGCACACATAACATCCATTTTAAAGTCACTGCATTGGCTTCCTGTCATCTTCAAAATAGATTTTAAGATTCTTTTATTGGTTTTTAAGGCTCTTAATGGTCTTAACCGTGATTATTTATTAGAATTGCTTTTATATTATGAGCCTTCAAGAGCCCTCAGGTCTTCAGGTCAAGGTTTTTTAATCATTCCTAAAGTCAGAACTAAAACTCATGGTGAGATGGCTTTCTGTCATTATGGTCCACATCTGTGGAACAGCCTTTCTGAAGACCTGAGGGCTGCAGAGAATGTTGATACCTTTAAAACCAAAGACCCACCTTTTTGACCTGGCTTTTATTAAATTAGTTTTGCTTTTCTCCCTTTTTAGTTTTTCTTACACCTTTTTATCCTGTTTTAAACCATTTTTGTCCTGTTTTTTTATTTGTATTTATCCTATTTTAACTTTTTTAAAAAGTTGTTATTCCTTGGTTTCATGTCTTACTACCTCTGGTTTCTCTTCACTGATAGTTGTGCTTCCTCAGTTCAGTTTTAATGTTTTATATGTTTTTTTTTTTATATATATATAAGTCAGTGTGCTGTGAGAGTATGTGTGTGTGTGGGTGGGTGAGACTATATTTTGGCTTTTGGTGTATGTTGTTTATTATTTTGTACAGCACTTTGAGGTGCTACACTGTGCCTCGATGGGATCACCACCTTATCGTGGTAGGGCACTTTGAGCGTCTCCATGACCCCTAGAGCTATGTCGGCCGGAGTCTCGTACTCCTGGCAGGGTCACCCAAGCCGAACAGGTCGAAGGGTAGAGGCCAGACTAAGAGTGATCCCGAAGACGAAGACCAAGATGAAGACCTCAACGGTAGAGCAGGCAGAAGCTGGTAGTAACGATAAACACCACAATGGCTGTAATAGCGGACGAAGGCTAAGGGAGCACACCCTGACAAAAAGCAAGCTGGTGGTGGCACGCTTTGAGGCGATTTCCCAAAAATCTGGATTCCGGCAGCATCCTGCAGTTGTGAGAAGATGCCTGTCGTCTAGGGTCTCCCTCGCCACTGGAACCATCTTCTCTACAATCAAGGTAGTGGCATCGGGAAAAGCGCACCCCCCATGCCACTCTAAAAACCATCACTGCGCAGGTATCTTCTTTACCTGAGTCTCCGACCTCTAAAGTCTGGCGGCGATGGAGCATCCAGTAACGGGGGCAGGTTTGAATGAGCTGGAAGCTTCTAGCTGGAACTCTGCACGTCAGCGGCACAGGACAATGGTCGTTAGCAGTTGGGATTGAGTGGCAGCTGCTTCCAGCAGACTCCTGTGCGTCTGAGCAGCCCTATTTAGGGACCGCACTGCTCACCCCAACTGGGGAAAGGCCTAGAAAAGGTGGCCTAAACATTGCCCACTCAGCACAGCACCCGGATAGGAAACCGCACCTGTCGGGACATTCCACTATGCGGTCGAAAAATAAAAACAGTACCATTTAGAATTGCAGCATGGAACATAAGGACACTCCTGGATGCCAGTCCGGACAGACCACAGCGCAGAACAGCACTTGTTGCCAGCGAGCTGAAGCATTACAATGTGGATGTGGCAGCACTCAGTGAGACACGACTCCTCGAGGAAGGCTCACTCAATGAAGTAGGAGAGGGTTATACATTCTTTTGGAAAGGATACCCCATTGGCGGTCAACTCCTTCATGGAGTTGGTTTTGCAATCAAGAACAGCCTCCTGCACAAGCTCACAGAATCACCAGTGGGTGTCAGTGAAAGGCTCATGACTCTTCGCATCCCCCTTGCAAAATGCAGGTATGTCACTTTGGTAAGTGCCTATGCACCAACTCTGTCATCGAACGCTGAAGAGAAGGACCGCTTCTACCAGACACTCGATGACATCCTCAGTCACATCCCGAAGGGTGACAAAATCATGCTTCTTGGTGATTTCAACGCAAGAGTCGGAAAGAACTTGCAAAACTGGAATGGTGTGATCGGTGTCCATGGCATTGGAAAAGTCAACCCCAATGGCATGAGACTTCTTAGTCTCTGTGCGGAACATGATCTTACCATCACTAACACAATCTTCCAACAAAAGAACAAATATAAGGCATCCTGGATGCATCCCAGGTCCAAACATTGGCACCTGATCGACTATGTGATCGTGAGGAGGGCTGACCTCAAGGACGTGCTCATCACAAGAGCTATGCGAGGGGCAGACTGCTGGACCGACCACCGCATGATTCTGTCAAAGGTCAGAATGCATGTCCGGCCCCTAGCTCGCCACGGTGGCCCAAAGAGGAAAACACTCCACTGTGCCAGACTCTCCAGCAGCAACATCTGTGACAACTTCCGTCGCTCCCTAGCTGAGAGGCTGGCAGGTATTGAACAACTGATCATCTCAGAGTATGGGATGGATGAGAAGCGGACCGCTCTATCTACCATTCTCTTTGACACTGCAGCCCAAGCCATCGGTTTCAAAACCAAGAAACATCAGGACTGGTTTGACCAGAATGCTGGAGAGATCTCCACTCTCCTGGACAGAATGCACAGGGCACACAGAGCCACCTTGAACAACCCACAATCCCAATTCCATAAGAAGCAATGGCAAGCCCTTCGTTCTGAGGTCCAAACAACTCTCAGGAAACTGCAAGATGAGTGGTGGATCTCAAAGGCCAACGAAATCCAGCCTCATGCTGATAGAAACGATATGCACAGTTTCTATGATGCAGTCAAAACCATCTACGGCCCCAGAAACTGCTCCCTGGCACCTGTGAGATCTGTTGATGGTTTTTCTTTAATCAAGGATCAGGCCATGATAGTGGAGCGGTGGGCTGAGCATTTTAACACCGTGCTTAACCAGCCCACCTCAGTGGACCCAACTGTCATTGCAGAGCTCCCTGAACATCCTACCTTGCCAGATCTCGACCTCCCCCCAACCTTCAAAGAAATCCTGCAAGCAGTAAAAATCCTGAAAAACAATAAATCCCCTGGATCTGATGGCATCCCAGCTGAACTTCTCAAGGAAGGAGGCTACCTCTGTACTCGGACACTGTATCTCTATATCTCAGAGGTGTGGAGACGAGAGTGTGTCCCACAACAGTGGAAAGACAGCAACATTGTGACCATCTACAAGAACAAAGGAGACAAAGCCATCTGCTCCAATAGTAGGGGTATCTCTCTGTTGGCTACTGATGGAAAGGTCCTTGCCAAGGTCATGCTCCGCAGACTCATCTCTGCAATATCAGAGCGGGTCACCCCAGAGTCACAGTGTGGTTTTCGGAAGGACAGGGGAACAGTTGACATGATCTTTGTGACGCGTCAGCTCCAAGAGAAATGTCGGGAGCAGCATAAGGACCTGTTCATTGCCTTTGTCGACCTGTCAAAGGCATTTGACACAGTGAACAGGGAACTACTGTGGCAAGTCCTAAAGAGATTTGGGTGTCCACCCAAGTTTCTCACCATCCTTGCGCAGTTCCATTCTGGGATGATGGCCCAAATGGTAGTGGGAAGGCACAGCTCAGAACCTTTTGGAGTGCAAACCGGAGTGAGGCAAGGCTGTGTGCTGGCCCCAGTTCTCTTCAACATCTTCCTTGTCTGTGTAACAACTCTGCTACGTAGGAGGGTGGAGAAACAAGCTGGAGTTACCATTGACTTCAGGCTTGATGGTAACCTGTTTAACATCAGGAGGCTACAGGCAACTTCCAAACTGACATCAGAGACCATCATTGAGCTACAGTACGCCGATGACTGTGCCCTGGTTGCTCATACACCAGACGCTCTACAAAACATCCTCTCGGCAGCTGTAACTGCATACACCAGAATGGGACTGACAATCAACACCCAGAAGACAGAGGCACTCTGTCAGTCCAGTACCGACCCCCCACAAAACCCAATAACCCTCACAGCAGCAGGGCAACAGCTGCTCACAGTGCCCACATTCAAATACCTGGGGAGCATAATGTCTGACACTGCTCAATGGATGACGAGATCCAGAACTGCCTCAAGCAAGCATCAGCATCTTTTGGTCGTCTAAGGAGAAGGGTTCTTCAGAACAGCAATCTCAAACTCCACACCAAAGTGCTGGTCTACAGAGCTGTATGTATCACCACCTTACTATATGGATGTGAGGCATGAACTATTTCCAGCCGCCATCTGAGAAGCTTGGAGACCTTCCATGTAAGATGTCTCCAGAAGATCCTTGGCATCACTTGGAAGGACAGAGTGCCGCACACAGAAGTGTTGGAGAGAGCTGGCAGCTGTAGCGTGGAATCCATCATGGCCCAGCATCAACTCAGGTGGTTGGGGCATGTCATCCGGATGCCCAGCCACAGACTCCCACGCAGAATCCTGTATGGTCAGTTACACCGTGGCCAACGCAGCGCTGGTGGGCAGAAGAAGCACTTCAAAGATCAAATGAAGTCCATCCTGAAGAGATGTCAGATCAACCCCTCTTCACTGGAGGAACTCGCTTCCTGCCGAGACATCTGGCGCTTCCACTCCTCACAGGGAGTGGATTATATGGAGGAACAGCGCACACAACACCGGACAGCAAAGTGTGCAAAGAGGCATGCTCGCCAAGTCCCCCCTGCTCCCCCCAGCACCTCCTTCACATGCCCAGTCTGTAACCGAATCTGCAGATCCAGGATCGGACTATTCAAACACCAGCAGACTCACAAATAAAGAAGATGGTCATCATCGAATCGATGGACTACCAGAGAGAGAGAGAGACAGCACTTTGAGGTGCTACACTGGAAGAAAAGTGCTTTATAAATAAAGTCTGATTGATTGATTGATTGATTGATTGATTGATTGATCGATTGATTTGTTCAATTACTCTGGAGAATATGGATATGTACCCAGACAGCATATTTCACATTTTAATCAACAGTTTTGTTGCTACCTTCAAAAATGATTGTTATTGTCCTAGTTGTGTATTGGAGGGGACGACCTCTATTGTGCAAAGTCATTACATTTAGTACACTTTGTGGGTCGAAATGGGCAAGTACCGGTGGAGAAGTGAGCTGTTTCTTCAATTGGCTGATGGTGGCGGAGCACCCCGGGGTCCACACCCAGGGTGCATCTTGCTTCAGGACGGCACATAGTGGCTCTATCATCTCAGAGTAACAGGGAATGAAATGCCCATAAAAATTTGCCATGCCCAAAAAGGATGAGAGTTGTGTGGGACATGATGGTTCAGGTAGCTGCAGCACCGCCTTGGCGTTTGAGTGTAGGGGGTTTAGGCCCTCAGCTGACAGGTGGAAACCCACAAGCCCGTTGGTCGTTGCTCCAAAGATACACTTCTCTCCGTTGAGTGTGAGGCTGTGTTTTGCTAACACCTCCCTAACCTTATCAAGGTGGGAGTTGTAGGAGGCTGATGTTGTGCGGTCCACCACGATGTCATCCAAGTACACCACCACCCCTGGGAGACCAGTGAAGATGGTAGTCATGATCTTTTGGAAGCAGCTCAGAGCAGAATTAAGGCCAACAGGCAACAGGTGTACGTGAATACTCCCATGTAGGTGATGAAGGCTGTTAGATTGCGGCTCCCTGGGTGAAGGGGACCCTATAGGTAGCCTTGGCGGAGGTCCAGTTTGGAAAAAACCTTCAAACCATGGAATGACGCCGTCAGCTAACTCCGTTGTGCCAGGTGATATTTGTCGGGAATCACAGCCTTGTTTACTATTCTGAGGACAATACACGGTCATAGGCTGCCCATCTTCTTCGCCACCACTAAGTTTGAGATCTAGAGAGATGTGTCGACCCACTCAATGATGCCGGTGTCTAGCAGTTTCCGCAGTTCCGCTGTGACATCGTCCCGTAATGCAAGGGGTAGCTGGCAGAGAGGGACACCTTCGGGGACACCTTCAGGTCAATGAGCAGTCGGTAGTTGAAAGAAGTAAGGCAGACCAGTCCTGCGAAGAGTGCTGGCCAATGGTGTTGCCAGGATGAAACAACTGCCAGAACGATGGGGCCCATTGGGTCGGTGATGGAGAGACCCAGCTCACTGATCAAATCGATGCCTAAGAGATCGGCCGCCTGGCGCATCACTTGGAAGATGAAAGAAGGAACGACCTTAGAGCCGTATCGCACAGAAAAAGAGACTGTCCCTACCATACCTATTTTGGCATGGCTGTAACCTAATTAGTCCTCCGTGTTAGCTACGATTGTCTTCCTAGGAAACAGCTTCCTGACTGTAGACATGCTCAGAAGGGCCTTCAAGACCACTGTATCCAGCAGCAGTGGCACATCGATGCCATCCAGCTCCACTGTGCACCACCTGAATCTCCAGTTTTTGGCACTAACTGAGTGAATGGCGGCTAATGCCTTGTGAGCAGGCCGTTGAATCTGTGAAGGATGAGCGATAGACTTGAGCAAAATGGTTTAATTTCTTACAATGGTAGCATTTCACTGCCCTAGCTGGGCAGGCGGTGGATTGGGTCTGATGCTTGGATGAACCACAGCCGTCGCAAGACAGGCACTCACCCGCATTGTCCTGCTTCCTACCCTTCTACTGGTTGTAGTGGGGAGACGAAGGGCTGGGACGCCGGGCGGTGACAGCGATGATCTGTGTTCGTGGGGTCGGACAAGAGGCTTGCTGGCTAGGTGGTGTTACCTGCAATAATAGCTGGTCATACGCCTCGATTTGGGACACCACTCTCACAGCCTCATCTAGTGTTAGACCGTTTTCTGCCAAAAACAGCTTATGCTGCAGCCTCCTGTTGTTAGTATTCTCCGCTAGCTTGTCGAGTATTAGTTCTTCTTCTAAGTGTCCAAAAGCACACATGCTCGCTAGGTGCCGGAGGTCTGCAGCAAAATGCAGGATCGACTCATCCGCGTGCTGGTGATGTTGGTTGAAAACCGGTCTTCGTGCAGTTACATCGTGTCTGTCAGCGAAAAGCTTGTCCATCACAGCCACACAGTCCTTGTATGTGTCTGTAGGGCCCAGAGCACGAAGCTTATGCTGCCCTTCAGCATCAAGACTGTATTCTAGTAACCCCTTTAGCGTCTTGTGGCTAACATTGTTCAAGCCAGCAGTGGCAATAAAACACTGGAATCTCTCATGCCAGAAGGGCCAGGGGACCAGTGGCTCACCTGGCAGAGCGAGGAATGGTGACAAAGGTGATATGCATGCTTTCATGTCGGTTTTATCAGAGTTTATCCTTGTTGTCATTTGTTATGTCTGGGAATGAGGCGTGGACAGCAGATATGAACTGTACTCTCCTTTGTTCAATACACAACTGAACTATATACAGAAGGGTGGTGCCGTATGGCGCCACAGTCAGTTCACCATGTGATGACGTCACCTACAGTGATCCACCACATCCAAACACCACAATATACTGTAGAAAAGAGTTAATTATGACTGCTATTTTGGGCTGTTCAGTGCAGGCTGTCAAGGCGGCATTTATTGTGAAGTGTGGTGTGATGATGCCCCCTTCCTGTTGTGTCATCACACCGCCCTATATTATGGGGCAGCTGCCATGGGCACTTCCTCTTGTGCCAGATGACTCTGCTGGGTGCATGCTTTGTACTGTGTTCACTATATTTAATAAAGCAGTGTTCACCGCTACATCTCTGTCAGCCTCGTTCGTCACCAAGTTTGTGGACATAACACAGGCCAGGGGCTCATCCTGTACTTCACACAGGTAGAGGTGCTGGTCTCCAAGAGGTGCTTTTTTTCAACCGATCTATTAGATTATTTAAAGGTAAAACTGCACTATAGGACATAATATGCACAATCTGTGATATGTTACTGAAGCAGATGGTCCTGAACCACGTCAGAATGAAAACTGAGTGTGTACAATAATTCTCCTCACAATACGATAATTTTAAGCTGCTGCTACGATACTTCAACATTTCCCATCTGGCAACACTGGCCTGCCTAGTGAAGGGTGCCCATGACATCTTTTGGCAGTTTGTGTTTTCAGTCCCAAGTTTTTCCAGGAGTCTTACAGTGGAAGTTGCTAACCTGAACAACATTTTACCCCTTATACCTGACCATCTCTCCATACAGGTAGGTTTCATTTTTTTTTCTATTGAATTTTATCATTGTAAGACAGGTTTGGGTGCTTCAGGCTAACATATTTGGCTAATTAGCTTAAACATTCTCCTTGTTTACTAGCAGCTATTTTTTTTTCTGCTGTTTTCAGGCTGATAAAAAACAGTTGCTTTTGCCTATTTTGTTGCATTATTTGTGCCGTTTCCTGTTGTGGCAGAGTTATATTTTTTATTATATTGTTATGTGGCTGGTGCCTTTTGACAGTATTAATTGTTGAGACTTTGATTTGCCTTGTTTATTTTTCTCCAAATTCAACTCTGTATATTATTTAGATGTTGTTTTTTTCCCCCCACAGTGATTCTGGAATGGGGTTGGCCTTGTTTTGTTTTGGAAATCTTTTCAATTATTTTTTATTCATTTAATTTTTGGGGTACGGGTTCACTCTGGGGGCTCCTTCCTCTCATAATCCAAAGACATTGTCCCTAGGTATTTGTCTCAGATAGGCCCTTAGACCAGAGGGTTAGTACTAGTGAAGTGCTTTGAGACTAGAAAAAGCACTCTGTTGAAACAGCATCATCACTGCCTTCACTTTCACCTTTCCTTTTTCATTTTTTTTTCTTCCAGAACTATATTAGGTTTTGTGGCCTTTTTCTCCTACATATCAGTTAATTTGCTGAAAATAGTTACTTGTTCATTTGTTAAGCTCCAGTCATAACACTGCTTCATTTTTCAGTATCACACCTACTCAACATTTTATAACTGAAAAAAATTATTATTTTACTAATGATTTAGCTACTATAAAATATTATTTATAGTAGCTAAATCATTCAAACTAGCAGCATATGTTTTACATTAGCCAAAACAACAGCAGCATGTTTTACATTACCCTTTTTTGCAGTTTTTTTTAAAAGACTGATGGATGAAAGGAATTTGTATTTTTGTTGTGTCTGTAAGGCCTAAGAAAACTTGTATCAACTGCAAAAAATGCTTCATATATTTGAGATTTTTATATCTTAAAATAACTACTGTTTCCATTAGGGCTTGGTAATAAATCAAGATTAAAATCAAATTATTTCATTCATTCATTTTCTAATTTGCACATAATGTTACGACCTGAGCGCTGGGTTCTGTCCACGCTCGGGCTACGCACAGCTCGCTGCCGGACTTGACAGCTGTGGGTTGTATTCTGGCCTCACCGGGCTCTTATTGTGAAGGCGCTCGGTGGGGCTTCCGCCTGTCAAGGTTGGTCAGCTGTCTGTCATTACTGCTTGTTAGTGTTCGCCTTTATAAGGCGGGCACTGACGGCAGTTAGATCGCAGGAGTATCGTCAGACATCGTCAGATATCGTCTAAACCTCGTTAGACCTTCATGTCAGGTTCGTGTTCTTTTGGTCTTGTCATAGTTCAGCTCATAGTGGCTGGGGTTAACCCTACGAGCCCTTGTATCGCTTAATGTGTGTTTTTGCCCTGAGCGGCTCATAGTCTTGTGTCTTGTCTTGTTTTATTAATAAATTACCATCATTGCAAAACTCACTGGTGGACTCTTGGTGTCTTATGGTGATCCGCGAGGGTCACCGCATGACACATAAAGAATAATGGGATATGTTTTAGTAGAACACAGTTAACATGGATGTGATTTCAGAGGCTCCTGGATGTGCTGTAAGTTCATTATTTCAGATAGTTATGCCCATGCATCAACAAATTATCAAAAAAAATTCCCATTTATATTAGCATTTCTGTATTTTCTGTCTCTTGTAGTTGGTTCTACGCACACTACTGTCTAATTTCTATCTCTTAACATATCACAATGATGTTTTTATTTGTAAATGACCACATTTTGTGTTGTTTTCAGCTGTTGTAGCTGAATAAATGTTAATGCTAATTGCACTAACCTGACTAGGGTAGACTGCATTTCTACTGGAATGAGGTCAATGCAGAAGTGAGTTCTGACCATGAGTTTAGGAGTCTAGCCTATCGAGAACACAGTAAATGGTTCAGTCTGTTAATTAGATTTATTTTGTTTTGTACTCTGAACATTGCTGAATTGCTGGGGACTGTCAAGGTGCGAAGTTCAGTTAGCCACTAACCAGTTTGTGCCAAAAGCACACGTACATACAGAGATGTATGATAAAGTGTTAAAAATGGTGTGAACTTGCTAATAAAACAACCCAGAGCAAGAAGTAACAAAAGTTGCTGAAAAAGTTATTGAGGTCATATTTGAAGAATGAAAAAAAGTGTCTTCAGACTTATTGTAAACATGAACATTGTAGTCAGGTTTTTTTCCCCAAGACTAAAGCTCAAATTTGAAATATTCAATATTGAAATGAAAAGAACAACATAACAGTCAGCTGAAAGATCAATTTGCCTTTGTATGGCAACTTGACTGATCCCTGAAAAGAGCATGTAATCATTTTATGTGATGGGATGTGGGTTTTCTAATTGGTTTTGGGTAGGTTAAGTAAATATCTTTAAAAATACAGTGCTTATCATAACATAGCCAGAGTGGTGGCCTAGAGGTACAGCATCGGCCCCACAACCGGGAGGCTGGGGTTCAAGTCCCGGCCGGGTCATGTCAAAGACCATATAAAAATGGAACTTTCTACTGGCCAGCTTGGTGGTCAGCAATAATGGAATGGAGGAGGGAAATGTTGGTTACTCAGCCACAGAAAGTGCACAAGCCAATATACTCCCTGTGCCGGTCCCAAGCCCAGATAAAATGGGTAAGGTTGTGTTAGGAAGGGCATCCGGCGTGAAAAAAAAAAAAGCAAACAAAAAAAATCCTTGCCAAGTCAATATGCGGATCATCGCAGTATAAGGTGATGATACGCTCTGGCGACCCCGAAAGGGAGCTCTCGAAAGACAAAAAAAAAAATAAAAAAAAAAATCATATCATAGAAAAGTGATTATTCTACAGAAGGTATGAAAACACAGCTCTGGACATTTTTTGAGCAAATACTATGTCCACTGATGGCATCACTTAGAAGTCCAGTGAGGCCACTTACAAAGGGCAGCTGTCATGCAGTAGCACACTGAGAAGAGAAAGAAAATCAATAGCCATAATTGCTCAATAACAGTCCAACGATAGATGTGTGGGCAGAGTGGACACGGATCGCTGCAGGAGTAAAGACATGTATAAGCTCACAGGGTATCAGTGGAGCTTGCAATTTTTTTCCATCTACCACCTCTCCAAATAAAGATAGCTTCGCACAAGTTTATGCTGTACTAAAGATAAGTTAGGTTTCAGAGTACTGCGATTAACAGATCTCTTGATAATGCATGGGAAAGTAGAGTTATTTATGGCTTTCCGTGATCTTTTATAAGTAGAATTCAAAATAGGAAGAGTGAATTTTACACATTTGCTTTCAAAGACACTTTTGTCCATCCATCCATCCATCCATCCTTCCATTGTCTACCACTTTTCCTGAGGTCTGGGGCAAGAAGGCAGCAGTTCAAGCAGAGAAGCCCAGACTTCCCTCTCCCCAGCCACCTGCTCCAGCTCTTTAGACATAATATCAAGATGTTCCCAGGCCATTTGGGAGACATAGTCTCTTCAGCATGTCATGGGTTTGCAGTGCTCTTCCTCCTACACCGTTCCCTGTCCCACCTTGAGAAGTCTGGGAGCACTGTGAGGATCATATTCTTTGATTTCTCCAGTGCTTTCAGCACCATCCAACCAGTGATCCTGAGGGACAAGCTACTGTGCGTGGGGGTGGACCAGCACCTATTATCGTAGATCCTGGACCACCTCACAGACCGACCACAGTTTGTGAGAACCCGGGACTGTGTGTCTAATATCATCATCTGTAGTACGGGGCCCCCTCAGGGAACAGTTCTGGCTCCCTTCCTGTTCACCCTCTAGACTGCTGACTTTTCGCACAACACCACACTGCCATCTACAGAAGTTCTCTGACGGCTCTGGGATCATCGGCTTCTCTCTGATGGAGATGAATGCGGAGTACAGAGGACTTATCCAGGACTTCGTGGACTGGTGCCAACGGAACTGCCTCCTGATAAATGTAAGGAAAACTAAGGAATTGGTAGTGGACTGCCACAGGTGAGGACAACCCCCACAGCACCAGTAAACATCCAGGGGACAGACATTGAGATGGTGACATCTTACAAGTACCTGGGTGTTCTCCTGAACAATAAACTGGACTGCTCACACAACACCAACATGCTGTACAAGAAGGGGCAGCGCAGGCTGTTCCTCCTGAGGAGACTCGGGTCTTTTGAGTGCAAGGGGCACTCCTGAAGACCTTCTGCGATTTGGTGGTGGCATCAGCCATCATATTTGGAGTGGTCTGCTGGGGCAGTGGCATTATGGCAGCCGGCAGGAAGAGACTGAACAGACTGATCAAAAAAAGCTAGCTCTGTTCTGGGGCAACGCCTTGACCCAGTGGAGGAGATAGGAGAGAGAAGGATGGTGGCTAAGCTGTCATCTCTGCTGGAGTGTGAGTCCCACGCAATGCAGGACGTGCTGAACGCACTGAGGAGCTCATTTAGCAGTAGGCTGTGCCATCCTAGGTGTACGACGGAGAGGTTCCGCAGGTACCTTCCTACCTACGGCTGTCAGACTTTATAACTTAACCAGGGCTGCTTGTAGGGGTTGTATTGAATATAATAAATGTAACAACCTTGCACAATAAATCACTGAGGGTGACAACAACACTGTTGATTCAAATACAAAATATACAGTACATGTTCATATTCTGCAGGGTAACTTAACAAACAATAATGCTGTTTATACCATCTAGCTGCAATGCTCCTGCACTGTGTACATAGCTGTTGTTACAATCACAGTGGGGGAGAAAGAGTAACCTGTGTTTTTCCTCAGGTCTTTATTCCTCTGACATCCTTATTGGTTCTTCACAGCCCACACCTGCATCCTGTTAGCCAGTGTCCTTCCCTGACTACAAGAGGCCACAGAAGCAGAAGATCTGTCTTCCACCTTTGATTTGGGTTGCCACCACACCACAAGCTCTGCTCTCTGCTGCCATTACAGGCTGGGTTCGGTTTGAGACTGTTTGTATGTTTATGTACATTGTAGTGAACCTGGTTGTTTACTAGTTGTTCAGATTGCCTGTTAACCTGTGTCTGTTTTTCGTTCTGCCAGAGAAGGCTGTAGGGGAGAGCTGCCATTTTTGTTGAACTGTTTTTGTCTCCTGTTTATGTTGTGGATCAGGGAGTCGATTAACAGGGTTTGTACTTTTTCTTTTAACTTAAGTTGTAGGTAAGATTCCTTTGTTTCTAGATTCGGGGGGGGGGGAGGTGTTTTTGTTTGTTGTTTTGACCTTGGTTCTCCCTGAAGTCAATTTTTCTTTCTTTTGTTGTGGCAAATACAACAGTTAAAACTGATCAACTCTCTCATCATTTTGTCGCCTGGTTGATGTTACTCCCTTTTGCCCCTAGACAGCCACTGGGGTTGTAACATCTGTGTACATATGTATATTCATTTACTGCTTTTGGCTAACCAGTTCTTATTATCTAATTAACTATTGCTCTGAGTGCTACTATCCCTGTGCTGCTGTAAGCCTGGAATTTCCCCACTGTGGGACTAATGGCTTATCTTATCTTCAGTATTCACTGCACTTAAGAGTGATATTTCAAGCCGTTTGACTCAATTTTGATGATTATGGTTGTAGGTTTTTATTTATTAAATTACAAATTGGGATATTCTAATTAACCCAGATGCACTAATATTGAGAATGAGGGCTAATATTAACAAAGAGGAAAAAGAGATAGCGACTTTATCATGTTCAGGGTCGTGACCCTGAGCATGATTGTCGGCTGTGGGTTAATTATTACTTGTTAATTTCCAGCTGACGGATTGAGCTTGCTCTCCGCCAGTTCCACAGCCATGCATCCCCCTCACCAGGCATCCACCAGCAGTATGATCACCACATACTCACTCACACACTCATGCATACACGTGCACATCCACACACATTCATTCTCACCCTTATACTTACACACACGCATTCATACACCAGTTCAATCAGTCACACACCTGTTGCCACACGGCTGGTCTGCCTGCTGTCATTAGGGCTGTGTATAAAGAGCAGGCCAGCGAGACCAACCGTTGTGGCAGGTTTGTAATGTCAGCCCTGGACACCCAGTCTCGCTTGAGTTGGTTTACTCCCTGGGCTCGAAGTGTGTTGTCCCCTCAGAGCCTTGCCGACACCTTTGTAAGTCTTTCCCTGTGCCTTTTCTTCCTCTTCTACTTAATTGGAGCGTGTGAGGCATTCCTGTAAACCCAACTGAGTTTGTAGCCAGGTGTCTTCCCTTGCTGAGACTGTTTTGGACTTTTGTACATATTCACCCATTGTAAATAAACACGTTACTTGCTCTGCATTTCGGGCTCGTTGCCATTTAATATGTTCGCTGCACAGTTGGCACAGTGAATATGACAGAATGCTGCCACCAAACAGGGTCCGAGCGAGCAGTAACGTGTTACTCATTTTTTTTTGCTTTTTTCACTAACCTTTTCTGAGGGACATGTCCTGGTTGAGCCATTCCCACGCAGGGTCTAGTGGATGGTCCACAGGACAACCCAGTACGGAGGAGCAGCGGGCGGCATGGCGAATCTGGAGCTCCTGGAGGAGGCGCACGACTCCATAGGACCCGGAGAATGTTTAGCCTGCCTAGACGGAGTAATCCGGATCCTGAGGTCTCACCGAGGCCTCTGGAATTACCCCGAGTACTCCGAGCTGCTGTCCGGGGTCTTTGCGCTCAAGGAGGCTTTCCCTGACCTGAAGAGAAGGGCTTTCCAGACGAAGCCCAAACAGAGACGCCCTTCTCCGCTGGCAGCCATCTTCTCTTCTGATCCGTCCACTGCTCCAAGATGACGTCCACCAGGTCGGCAGAGTCAGCGTCACCCGGATTCCCGGAGGATAAATCCAGCCCCGCCAACTGCTCCCACACCGAGCCCTGTTACCTCTACAGTGGTTTATCTCCAGGTCCTTGCAGTTTCATCTGCTGGATTCCCTTCCGCGTCCGCGGCGAGGTCATCTTCCCCGGCTCATTCTCCGGCGGCAGGGGGGTGTTTCCCTTCCTTTTAGGTTAAACCCAATTTTATTTGCCATAGTTTATCATCCCCCATCAACCTACTCAGAATTTTTATCCGAATTTGCTGATTTCTTAGCTGATTTAGTGCTGAAATCTAAGCTATAGACAGCTTGCTCCTTCTGTAATTGATAACATGGTGGATAGTGTTTCAGCTTCTCTGCATCAGACTCTAGACTTGGCGGCCCCCTTAAAAAAGAAAAAGTCTAATCAGAGATTTCTAACTCCTTGGTTCAACACAGAAACTCGTAGCTTAAAACAGAAGACTCGTCAATTAGAAAGAAAATGGCGCTCCACTAATTTAGATGAAATCTATTTAGCTTGGAGAAATCATCTTTTAATTTATAAAAAATCTCTTAGAAAAGCTAGAACAAGTTATTACTCTGCATTAATAGAAGAGAACAAGAATAATCTCAGGTTTCTTTTCAGTACTGTAGCCAGGTTGACAAAGATTCAGGACTCTGTCAATCCTAGCATTCCCTTAGAACTTACTAGTCAGGACTTTATGAACTTTTTCAATAATAAAATTTCATCCATCAGAGATAAAATCAATTAGATTCTTCCCACAGTTAACTTAAATACTGTAACTACTACAACTCCTTCTAATGATGTCTGTCTTGATGAGTTTACTCCAATCGACCTTTGTGAGTTAGACAAAATAGTTTCCTCATCCAAACCTTCAACTTGTCTTTTAGACCCTATTCCTACCAGGTTATTTAAAGAAGTCTTCCCACTTATTGGTAGCTTTATTCTTCATATAATCAATTCTTCATTAACTTTAGGCCATGTACCGCAGGCTTTTAAAATGGCTGTAATTAAACCCTTACTCAAAAAGCCAACGCTAGATCCAGGAGCTTTAGCTAACTATAGACCAATCTCTAATCTCCCTTTCATTTCAAAAATCTTAGAAAGAGTTGTTGCTACGCAATTATTATTATTATTCCATCTAGCTACAATGCTCTGCACTGTGTGTTCATATATTCATATATTTATTCCATCCAGCTACAATGCTCTGCACTGTGTGTCTGTGTGTGTGTGTGTGTGTGTGTGTGTGTGTATATATATATATTTTATAGTAATATGTACATATGTATATTAGCTGCTCTTGCTTGCTTGTTTTTTTTTTCTTGCCTTCTGATTGTTGCTCTGAGTGTTGCTATCCCTGTGCTGTTGCAATCCTGGAATTTCCCCGTTGTGGGACTAATAAAGGCTTATCTTATTATTTGACCACCTGCAGGGAAATGGTTTACTTGAAGAGTTTCAATCTGGGTTTAGAATCCATCATGGTACTGAAACAGCCTTAGCGGAGGTCACTAACGACCTCCTCATTGCATCTGATAATGGACTAGTTTTTGTACTTGTCCTTTTAGACCTTAGTGCAGCTTTTGATACTATCGATCATAATATTCTACTTGATAGATTAGAACACTATGTTGGACTTAATGGAACTTCGTTGCAGTGGTTTAGATCTTATTTATCTGATAAGTTCCAGTTTGTTCATATAAATAATGAGTTTTCTTTCAACTCAAAGCTTAGTCATGGAGTTCCACAGGGATCTGTGCTAGGCCCTACTCTTTTTAGTTTATATATGCTTCCGTTAGGCAACATTATTAGAAAGCACTGTATACATTTTCATTGTTATGCAGATGACACACAATTATACCTGTCAATGAAGCCAGATGATAGTAATCAATTAGCCAAGTTAGAAGCCTGTCTTAAGGAAATCAAAGCTTGGATGACTTGTAATTTCCTGATATTAAATTCAGATAAGACTGAAGTCATTCTTGTTGGTCCAAAAAACCTTAGAAATTCCTTTCCAAATCAAACTTTCAGTTTGGATACGGTTACGCTTTCTCTTAATAGCTCTGTGAAGAACCTTGGAGTTATTTTTGATCAGGATTTGTCCTTCAATTCACATATTAAATTTGTTTCTAAGACTGCCTTCTATCATTTGCGTAATATTGCCAAGATTAGGAGCATCTTGTCTCAGAGTGATGCTGAGAAGCTGATCCACGCTTTTGTTAGCTCGAGATTAGATTATTGTAATTCTTTATTATCAGGCTGTCCTAAAACATCTTTAAAAAGTCTTCAGCTGATCCAAAATGCTGCAGCAAGAGTTTTAACAGGTACTAGAAAGAGAGATCATATCTCTCCGGTTCTGGCCTCCCTTCATTGGCTTCCCATAGAGTTTAGAATTAAGTTTAAAATCCTTCTTCTTACTTACAAAGCTCTAAACAATCAGGCTCCTTTTTATTTAAAAGATTTGATACTACCGTATTATCCTAACAGAGCACTACGCTCCCAAAATGCAGGATTACTTGTAATACCTAGAATCTCCAAAAGTACAATGGGAGGCAGAGCCTTTAGTTATCAAGCTCCTCTCCTGTGGAATCAGCTGCCAATCTGGATTCGGGAGTCAGACTCAATCTCTGTTTTTAAGAATAGGACTAAAACCTACCTTTTTGATATAGCCTACAATTAGGGAGGGATCATGTGTTTCTGAACCCTCCCTTAGTTATGCTGCTAATAGGTTTAGTCAGCCGGGGGACCTCCAGTAATGCACTGGGAATTGAATTGAACTGAATTCCTCACTGGGGTCTTCCGTCCCTGAGGCGAGAGGGACAGCTCCCAAATCGTCTTCCAAGGAGCCAAACACCACCTTTCCTGGACGGACGGGTGGAGACACCCAAACAGCAGCAACTGCAAATAACACCATTAATCGGGAAAACAGGCAAGTACCTTTTCATTTGACTCACATTAATAATGAAATGTCTTGCCTGACAGGGGGAGGCTCAGGGAAAGCAATCCCCTGAGTTCTCCTCGCCTGCTGCTGTTAAGAACTGTTCACCAGCCCTCTCTCCTCTTTCCTTCGTGGGTCTGCCGGAAATGGAGCAGAGCCGCCGGGAGCAGGAGGAGCCAGAGGTCCGGGAGAGGGATCCTCTCGCAACTACGGTGAACCAGGTCCCAGCTCCCACGCCGGAGGAGTCACCAGCGTGGATCATGGTAGCTGGGGAGATCAAGACTGCTGAGACCATCACGCCTGCTGTGGAGGCTGCCACAGCAGAGTCAGCACCCGGGTGGAACCTCGTGGAGCCTGAACCTGAGCAGACATCGCCCAGCTCGTCGAAGTCCTGGACAGCGGTAGAGCTTGAGCTAAGGCAAG
Organism: Pholidichthys leucotaenia; assembly: GCA_020510985.1. Classification (NCBI taxonomy): domain Eukaryota; kingdom Metazoa; phylum Chordata; class Actinopteri; order Cichliformes; family Pholidichthyidae; genus Pholidichthys; species Pholidichthys leucotaenia. The sequence goes on from CM035840.1 coordinate 391,905,668, forward strand.
TGCTCTCTTTTGTCTTTCTCCTTTCCATAATTAAGCACCTTTGCCTAGCTTTAGGTGAGGAGAGCCAGCTGCAGCCAAATGCTGCACCTGAGCTCGCCTCGCCGGGCTCTGCCACTACCGGCGACTCTGACCCATCCCTCTCTCTTTCTGAGTCCATTCCCAGAGTCGTCAGAGAGGGTCTCCCATCGCCGGATGAGGCTGCGGATCCAGGTTCACCACCGGAGGTCACTGAGGTTCCGGACGAGGTGGTTGTCGGGGGCACCTGGCCCCAGTCCAGGGTGCCAGTGATCGACCATCTCCTCGCTTGGGTGCTCCTACGGGTCGGCTGGCCCATGGCCAAGATGGCGTTGAGGTCAGCAGTGGTCCAGCCGGGTCCCACCATGGGTGCAGCAGGGGTCCAGCTGGACTCCATTGTGGGTGCAGCAACGGCTCGGTCGGGGTCCATGGTGGGTGCGACATTGTCCCAGGCTGGGGCCACCGCAGACGCAGCCACGGCCCACCCCGGGTCCACCTTGGGTGGAACTAAGGTTCTGTCCTTCATCTGGACCACCAGGGGTGCCACGGGATAGTTTGGGAATGCCGGGGCCTTCCTTTCCCTTATGGAGGCCCTGTGGGTGTTCCTCCTCCATCTGCCGGGCACCGTTGGGGTCCTTCTCCCTTCGCTGCCAGTGACTGCAGGGGTCTGTCTTTCCCTGTTTGGCCACCCACTTCTCAGCCTTCCTGTGGGTAGGCCACCACCTTGTCTGCCGTTCCGGCCCTGGTGGCCTAATCGTGCGGGCAGGCCGCCCGAAAGACAGGGCTCCCTCACCGGATTCTGCATTACAGGCCGCCCACTGGCCCTGGGATCTTGGTGGGCCCCCTGAACCTTCGGCATCCTGCTGGTCCTTGGACTCTGGTCGGCCCCCTGAACTGTGGGACTCTTGGGGTTGGGGTGGGTTAGTTTAGTTTTGGGGTTGCGGAGTGTTGTGTTGTTTTTGTGGTGATTTGCCCATTATGTTCTGTCCCTCCTAACCTGTTTTTCCCCCACCTCCCACCATGGGATGTTGTGTGATTTTTTAAGTCGGGGAGGGGTAGGTTGTGTTTTTCCTGGATGGTACGGTGGGTGTCTGGTGACCACCCCTTGAGGAGGGGGCACTGTCATGTTCAGGGTGGTGACCCTGAGCGTGATTGTCAGCTGTGGGTTAATTATTACTTGTTAATTTCCAGCTGACGGATTGAGCTTGCTCTCCGCCAGTTCCACAGCCATGCATCCCCCTCACCAGGCATCCACCAGCAATATGATCACCACATACTTACTCACACACTCATGCATACACGCGCACATCTACACACATTCATTCTCACCCTTATACTTACACACACGCATTCATGCACCAGTTCAATCAGTCACGCACCTGTTGCCACACAGCTGGTCTGCCTGTTGTCATTAGGGCTGTGCATAAATAGCAGGCCAGCGAGACCAACCGTTGTGGCAGGTTTGTAATGTCAGCCCTGGACATCCAGTCTCGCTTGTGTTGGTTTACTCCCTGGACTCGAAGTGTGTTGTCCCCTCAGAGCCTTGCCGCTCCAACGCTTTTGTAAGTCTTTCCCTGCACCTTTTCTTCCGCTTCTACTTAATTGGAGCACGTGAGGCATTCCTGTAAACCCAACTAAGTTTGTAGCCAGGTGTCTTCCCTTGCTGAGACTGTTTTGGACTTTTGTACATATTCATCCATTGTAAATAAACTCGTTACTTGCTCTGCATTTCAGGCTCGTTGCCATTTAATATGTTCGCTGCGCAGTTGGCGCAGTGAACATGACAGACTTCTGTAATTTAGTCATTTACTGCATTCAATACGTTAGCCATTACTTAAACAGCTCAGCCCTCAGCAACCAAAGAGCTTATTGTCAAACAGGTAAGCTAACATAAACAGCATATATTAACAGTACTGTCATTTTTCTAAAGCTTGAAACAGTTGTCCTTTGAAAATAAGCGGTGCTAACTTTCTTTAGGCACTAAAATTTACCAAGCAGAAACAGCTGTTAATGTCATGGGTGCCGATTCAGATGCTCATGCATCGCTATAGTGCTGCCATGATAGGAAAGGTCTGCCATGCAAAGTCTACATTTTACTTGTTTCATTTTTTGTTTTCTGTGAAATGTTCCCATACTACAGAAAGTTTGGGTCTGCTTTCTTTTTTTAGCTCCACTTCTATGTGTTTATCCCGGTTTATCCTTCCACTTCACCATGCTGTGCTCCTCTTCTTCTTTGCTGGAAATTGTTCACGCATGCCGGACAACAGAGGCGCTACTGCCCACAGCAGTTCCGGTCGTGCATTTCAGTTAGAACATTTCCGGGGCATGCATAGAAACTTTATAATTAAATGATTTGTCAACAATAGAAATCTTTGTCAACAAATTTTTACTGTCGATGTTATCAGTGCCGACTAATCGTTTCAGCCCTAGTCAGTACTTTTATATGTACAGAACATACAGGAGAGTTGAAACACCTTTTCTCTCTTAGTGGTGTGCACAATATATAAGAAAAGAAGGAATAAGGATGAAAAACAACAACCATAGTCTATGTACAGTAATGCTACCTGTAGTGCAAATAAAGATAAAACCCAACAATCCTATGTACAGAAAAAAAAGTAGAGCCATAGTACTCGTAATTGCAAGTTCAATGCGGTAGTGGAGGTGCAGACAGTGACAGATGGAACTACACATGATCAGTAATTGCAATAACAGACAGCAGCAGGTATGGCATTTGTGCAAATAGTTGCACTAAGGTGCAGAGACATACAGCAGCTGATGTATTACTGTTGGTGTGCCAAGTCTTTCTGTGCAAACAGTTGAGGTAGTTATTGTGTGGTTGAGTGTGTTACGGTCCAGGGGGTGGGGGGAGTGGGCAGAGTTCAGAGTCCTGATGGCCTGGTGAACAAAGCTGTTTAGCAGTGTTGTCGATCAGGCACAGAGGCTCCATTATCTTCTCCCCAATGGCAGGGAGCTGAAGAGGGAGTGTTGATGGCTACAATGTTGATGGCTCTGCAGGTGAAGCGGGTGTGGTAGATGTCCGAGAGGGAAGGCAGAAGGGCACCGATGATCTTGCTGGCTACTTTCACTGTGTGCTGTAGAGTCTTCCGGCAGGAGGCGGTGCAGCTTCCATACTGCACCATGATGCAGCTGGTGAGGATGTTCTCAATGGTAACCTGGTAGAATGAGCACGTGATGGGGGGTGGGACTCATGCTGTCCTCAGTTTGCGGAGGAAATAGAGGTGAGTTTGAGCCTTCTTGGCCAGTGATGTGGTGTTGCTAGACCAGGAGAGGTCCTTGGAGATTTGCATCCCCAGGAACTTGGTGCTGCTCACCCTCTCCACAGCTGCTCCATCAATGATCAGAGGGGGATGCTGTGTATGTCCTCTCCTGAAGTCAGCCTCAATCTCCCTGGTTTTTCCCACATTCAAGAAAAGATTATTGTCTTTACTCCACTAAATCCAAGGTTTGACCAAATGGCTGGATTCTCCTCTCCAACACCCTGGCATAGACCTTCCCAGGGATACGGAGAAGTGTGATACCCTGAAAGTTGGAACACACCCTCCGGTCCCCCTTCTTAACCCTTTAACTGCCTTAGGTGCCATGTGGTACCTAGGGCAATGTAAGGCAACTCAAGGCCCCCCTAGTGGTCAAGAGTGGTAAAAAAAAATTGTCAATAAAATAGTTCAGATTTCCAAGGCTATACCTTGAAAGTTACAAGAGATAATGGCTTACTGTCAATTAGAAAGATGTAGAATATGATCCAAAGTTTCAGATAGGAATAGATTTACACATCTAATTTGCATAATGTTGTGGCAGCTATATAAATTACATAACTCAGTCAATAAGTTGACACGTGCAGTTGCTGCGCTGTGCCACTGGGGGTGCGCAGCCCTTCCATTTAATCTGGGCAGTTAAATGGTTAAAGAGAGGACCCACCACCCCAGTTTACAGGGTTTCCTCTGGCAATATTTCATTGTGGCGGGTCGCCACCCTTGAAGTTATGCTGCCACGCCTAGGAAATATAAATTTAAGAATAAATTTGAAGGAATGATGTTCTGTAAGTGCACACACTAACAGCGTGCCTGACCATCATCCACGCAGAGTTCAGAAGTGCCCCCGCTTGCATGTTCCAGCCGGCAGGCAGAGTGTCTCGCTACTAACGTCGCTGTCCGAGAGAAGCATGAGCTTATTAAAGTACTTGAAATGTGGAAAAAAGCAGAAGAGGTATGTAAGCAGTGGAGGCATTTATCATGGTTTTAACCCGCTGGTAACGGGAACAATAATGAATAAGAGTCGCTTAGCTAACAGGTGTGGTTAGGCTTCATATGCAGCTGGCTTCATATGCAGGGAAAGGAAAGGGGGAGGGATGAATTGCTGAGGATTTATTTCACCAGCCACAACAAAATTAACTAAGTTGTGTTTACTATTATGTAACTGGCAGGTTAAGATGACCGAAATTCATGAAGTCAATGACTTTAATTTGTCAGCAGCCTTCAGACAAACTAAACATGCCAGCATTTGGATTTCAAAATAAGAAGCTGAATTAGACAGGGCTCAGAGAGGGAAAGATGAGGGAAAAGTGAGACAGGCAAGATGAGCCAAGGAGAGGAAAGTGTTCAGGCACAGGGTCCAGGAGAGAGCAGAGGAAGACGAGTAAGATACACTAACTAACTAACTAACTAACCTGCACTTATATAGCGCTTTCCAGTAAAAAGTCCAAACACAGGATGTCTGGGTGGGACCCCAACTGGCCCAATATTCCAACATCCAAGTCTTGGTTGTACAGTGCTTCAAATAATAAGTTCCATATGCAAAGTTACTCTGCAGAATTAAAAAAAAAAATGAAATAAATAATATAAAATTAACGTTCCGGTTACAATAGTGTCATATGTTTTCTGCCCCCTTCCCCCATGAAAAATATGTTGCCACCATGCCAAGGTCTTTAAGCCAGACGAAACACTGTTTGTCATGCCAAAGACACTGTCCCCGACCTCCACGCAATGTTACAAAGGCGTGTCAATCAGGACAGGCACTTTTGTGGTTTAGGTAATTCAGACTGTGTATTATGGTAGTTTCTTAAAGTTTACTTACATACCTACCAATGTTCCTAATGCTATGTACAAATTTCACATTCAAATAGATGCTCATTTCAGGTGTGGATTAACATGATTTGTTCAAAACCAAGCCATATAAAGCAGAATGAAACATTTATTGAAGAGACAGAACAGCTTGTAGATTTCCTGGTCTGTCTTTGCTGCTTTGAATAACACAATGAATGAATCATATGGCTGAAAGAGTACAATAAGTACTTTTACCAAGCCAAGGATTTCCGTTATCCCTTGATTTAGATGTTCCAACTTGTATTTTGCTCTTTATATTTGCATATGTAGAAGTGATATTAAGTAAGAGGAAATACCTGGCAGTCTGATTAGATCTCTGATATAGTAGCCATTTGTATACTTTTGCCTTTTGTAAGCACAGAGCTGTTCGTACTCTGTTTCAACATAAGCTGATCCACACCACAAAGAGCTGGAACCTTTTTAGGGGAAATAACAAATGTGCTTTTTATGGAACAGCATGCTTTGAAGACCTTGTTCTTTGTAACATTTCCATAAAGACAAAGAGCTGTTTATTTATTTATATACTTGTGTGTTTATTTAGTTTGTGAAAGTGCAAGTTAATGGGCATTAATACAGGTGTAAGCATGCCAAATTATAGCAAATATGCTAATTTACATCTGTAGTCTGAAGGCAGGAAAGGAACGACTGTAAAGACAGAAACAGAACAATATGACAATTAAAACAAAACACAAGAGACAGTATAAGTTTCTAATAGAGAAAAGAATTTACAAAAATTGTAAGTGATCACAGGTTTACAGTTCCTTCAGCCACTATTTGAGATGAGCTTTAAAGGTGATAAAGACTTATCTAATCTTATCTTATCTTATCTCATCTATTATTGTAGTGCTGGACCTGTAAATGTTTTTCTTAAGTATTTTTTCATCAATATATTATTTTTTGAAGAATATAAAGGCGTTAATTTTACACCTTTCTAAACACATTGTTGATGTATTAGAAGTTTGTTTTCATGAAAATACTAGTACTCATTTAAAAGTGGAATATGAGGAAGACTTCCATTATGCAATTGGTAAACTTGATATAATCAAGCAAGGATGGCTGAAATGTAAATCATTTTGTGACTAATACTACGATGTATTTTTGACACCACTCAGTTAGTTACACAAACTGTTTTACCAGCTGGAGTGAATGGCGATAATTTGGTTTGGGGCAAAAAAAAAGTGATATCTTGCTTTGAAAATTGACATAGTTCAATGACCCAGTGATGACACACAGAATCCAAATCAATACAATCAAGTTTATTAACAACCAGGTTGTGTAAGTGTGGTGTGAATGTAGTCTCGAACTGTCGGGAACTGAGCGAGACACTGTACAGCCTGGCAACCTGTGGGAACAGATGGTGGCAAGCTCCAGTTCAGCGTGACAGCTGTGGCCAGGAAGACAGTGCTCTTCAGGTGGTGGAGTGACTCCGGCAGGTGAGTAGACGTGCTGGTGGTGGTGGGTTGATGTGATGAATGGTCCGCCGCCTGGGAGGAGGAGGCTGGGAATCCACCGCCGAGGATGCTGCCTGTGCACAGGGGAACTGATTCACAAGGTGAGTGGAAATGAGCGCTTACGTGGCAGGCTGAATGGCTCCTTGGACGAAGCAGAAGATGAGCGCTGGTGGTAGCATAGCAAGAAGGCAGGGAACGGTGATGAAGCTCTCCTGGAGCGCAGTGAGACATCTCCGCACTAACCCAAAGGTCAGAGCGGTAGATATAGGCGGCGTCTGATGAGGACCAGGTATGAGTGCAGCTGACGGTGATGAGCGGAGCGGACCATGACAAAAATAACCTTAATCTTAATCACAATCAAGTATTTCTAGTGCCTAACTGGAACCATTAACCACTCAAACATATACAGGTACTGTATATTTAATGTGTAAAATAAGTGTACAGAGAACCTCAAAGTAAACGGGTGGGGAAATGGTACCAACTGGTTTTGAACGCCTGCCTCCTATACTGGAAACAAAGATGATAATCCCTTCCACCACAACCTAACTTTCCTTTAGGGCTGGACCATACAACAAATATACAGTGGTGTGAAAAAATGTTTTCCCCTTTCCTGATTTCTCTTTTTTTTTTTTTGTATGTTTGTCACACTCAAATGTTTCAGATCATCAAACAAATTTAAATATTAGACAACGATAACACAAGTAAACACAAAATGCAGTTTTTAAATTAAGGTGTTAATTATTAAGGGTAAATAAAATCCAGACCTACATGGCCCTGTGTGAAAAAGTGATTGCCCCCTAAACCTAATAACTGATTGGGCCACCCTTAGCAGCAACAACTACAATCAAGCGTGTGCGCTAACTGCCAATGGGTCTTTTACAGTGCTGTGGAGGAATTTTGGCCCACTCATGTTTGCAGAATTGCTGTAATTCAGCCACATTGGAGGGTTTTTGAGCTTGAACCATCTTTTTAAGGTCATGCCACAGCATGTCAATTGGATTCAGGTCAGGACTTTGACTAGGCCACTCCAAAGTCTTCATTTTGTTTTTCTTATGCCATTCAGAGGTGGACTTGCTAGTGTGTCTTGGTTCATTGTCTTGCTGCAGGACCCAAGTGTGCTTCAACTTGAGGTCACAAACAGATGGCCGGACATTCTTCTTCAGGGTTGTTTGGTTGACAGCAGAATGCATGGTTCCATTTACCACAGCAAGTCTTCCAGGTCCTGAAGCAGCAAAACAGCCCTAGACCATCTCACTACCATCATTATATTTTATTGTTGGTATGATGTTCCTTTTCTGAAATGATGTGGTATTTTTACTCCGGATGTAATGGGACACACACCTTCCAAAAAGTTCAACTTTTGTCTCGTCAGTCCACAGAGTATTTTCCCAAAAGTCTTGGGGATCATCAAGATGTTTTCTGGCAAAACTGAGACAAACCTTTATGTTCTTTTTGCTCAGCAGTGGTTTTTGTCTTGGAACTCTGCCATGCAGGCCATTTTTGCCCAGTCTCTTTCTTATGGTGGAATCATGAGCACTGACCTTAACTGAGGAAAGTGAGGCCTGCAGTCCTTTGGTGGTGTTGTGTGGTCTTTTGTGACCTCTTGCATGAGTCGTTGCTGCACCAAACCAATCAACAAACGCCGGCAAAAACCTTACCTCCTTCCTTGGTGGAGGTAGCAATCAATAAAATCTTTAAACTGGACAGGAAATCAATGTTTGGATGAGAGTACTGGGACTATGTATCCCCCCTCCATCCCAGTCAAAAAAGGTTGAATTTGGAACTATAGAGCTGATAAAGAGATGACCAGTTTACTGAGTTACAGTTTTCTAGCCTCGATGTAAGCATCAGGATCACCGCTACTGGGAGAGATGATAGATATTAAAAAACAATTAAAAAAATAAATAAATTTGAAGCTTGGATTGCTACACAGTAATAAAATATCTGAATTATTCACATACAACCCTACTTTAAACAAACTTGGGATACTTTGACACCTAACCCATCTGGCCCAGATTTTCTGACTTTTCAGTTTGTTCTGGACTGCAACTGGAGTTGTGAAACCTCCCCTGAGACAATGGTCCACGTCAAATAGCTGAAATCTGGTTCAGCAAAAATAGGTAATCTCGGTCCAGATCAAAGAGAACATTGGCCTGGACTGGTTCATTTGTGGTGTGAAGCAATATTTACCTCCACCAAGGAGGTTATGTAATCAGGTGGTCGGTCTGTCTGTCTCTGTTAGCAGAATTACGCAAAAACTACGAAATGGATTTTGATGAAATTTTGACCTGAGGTAGCCCTTGAGCCAAGGATGGACCCATTAATTTTGGTGATGATCTGAGAGTGCATACCTCCACCAAGGATGTTGTTTGCATTTGTGCAGCAGGTTTACACAAAAACTACTACATGGATTTGGATCAAATTTTTACCAGAGGTGGTTCTTGGGCTACAGACGAGCCCCTTTACAATTTGGTGATGATCCCAGAATGCATATCTCCACCAAGGCTCTTATCTTCTCACAGAGTGTTAGCAAGAATACACCAAAACTAGTGGATGGATTTGGATGACATTTTTACCAGAGGTGGTCCTTGGGGTCGAGAGGAACCTATTACATTTTGGTGATGACCCAAGAACCCATACCTCCACCAAGGCTCTTGTCTTCTCACAGTGTGTTAGCAAGAATCCTCCAAAACTACTAGATAGACTTTGCTGCAATTTTCACCAGAACTGGCCTACACACGAACCCATTACATTTTGGAGGTGATCCATGATGGATGGAAGGAACCTTGGCTGAGAAACGGTGGTGTGAAAAAGTGTTTGCCCCTTCCTGATTTCACACTTTTTTGTATGTTTGTCACACTTAAATGTTTCAGATCATCAGACAAATTTAAGTATTAGACAAAGATAATGCAAGTAAACACAAAATGCAGTTTCTAAATGAAGGTGTTTATTATTAAGGGGAAAAAAATCCAAACATTCATAGCCCTGTGTGAAAAAGTGATTGCCCCCTAAACCTAATAATCCTCCGTCCCCCTATTAAAACATAAATTAGCTGTGGTTTATCACATCTTTGGAAAACTGAGGTCAATTTCTCTAGCCAGATCCAGGCCTGACTACTGCCACACCTGTTCTCAATCAAGAAATCACTTCAATAGGACCTGCCTGACAAAGTGAAGTAGACCAGAAGATCCTCAAAAGCTAGACATCGTGCTGCAATCCAAAGAAATTCAGGCACAAATGAGAAACAAAGTAATTGAGATCTATCAGTCTGGAAAAGATTATAAAGCCATTTCTAAAGCTTTGGGACTCTAGCGAACCACAGTGGAAGCCATTATCCACAAATGTCGAAAACACAGAACAGCCGGTGAACCTTCCCAGTAGTGGCCGGCTGACCAAAATTATCCCAAGAGCGCAGTGATGACTCATCGAAGAGGTCACAAAAGACCCCACAACAACATCCAAAGAACTGCAGGCCTCACTTGCCTCAGTTAAGGTCAGTGTTCATGACTCCAACATAAGAATGAGAGTGGGCAAAAATGCATGGCAGAGTTCCAAGACGAAAACCACTGCTGAGCAAAAAGACCATAAAAGCTCTTCTCAGTTTTGCCAGAAAACATCTTGATGATCCCCAAGACTTTTGGGAATATACTCTGTGGACTGACAAGACAAAAGTTGAACTTTTTGGAAGGCATGTGTCCCATTACATCCAGACTAAAAGTAACACAGCATTTCAGAAAAGGCACATCATACCAACAGTAAAATATGGTGGTGGTAGTATGATGGTCTGGGGTGGTTTTGCTGCTTGAGGACCTGGAAGACTTGCTGTGGTAAATGGAACCATGAATTCTGCTGTCTTCCAAACAACCCTGAAGGAGAATGTCCGGCCATCTGTTCGTGACCTCAAGCTGAAGCGCACTTGGGTTCTGCAGCAGGACAATGATCCAAAACACACCAGCAAGTCCACCTCTGAATGGCTTAAGAAAAACAAAATGAAGACTTTGGAGTGGCCTAGTCAAAATTCTGACCTTAATCCGATTGAGATGCTGTGGCATGAACTTAAAAAAGGTGGTTCATGCTCAAAAACCCTCCAATGTAGCTGAATTGCAACAATTCTGCAAAGATGAGTGGGCCAAAATTCCTCCACAGCACTGTAAAAGACTCATTGGCAGTTATCGCAAACGCTTGATTGTAGTTGTTGCTGCTAAGGGTGGCATAACTAGTTATTAGGTTTAGGGGGCAATCACTTTTTCACAGAGGGCCATGTATGTTTTGATTTTTTTCCCTTAATAATAAATATCTTCATTTAAAAACTGCATTTTTGTTTACTTGTGTTATCTTTGTCTAATATTTAAATTTGTTTGATGATCTGAAACACTTAAGTGTGACAAACACACAAAAAAATGAGAAATCAGGAAGGGGGCAAACAATTTTTCACACCACTGTATGTGCTCTCTGAGTGTTTTTCTTGTCAGAAATGGTTTAGACTTTTGAACCAAACACCGAAAGTTATGACAGCCAAAAATAGAAAAAATGAGCCATGGTAGCTCTCAAAGGAAGCAATACGTTTTTTTAATTGAAATATGGTCAACTATGAAAAGAAAAAAGGCAGAATCTTACCAGGTATTTTCTGAGAAGACACATGAGATGGGATATGAAAGACTAGGAGAGCAGTGCCACTTGATAACCACCATGTCTGATGAGAATGACAAATGTCTTTCAAAGACATTCTAGCACTTACAAAGTTCATCTCCTAAGGTGGTGGAGCCTACACAAACATCATTACAACAGAATGTGGGTATGTCACCTAAATGTATTTTATTTGGTTCAACAGGGAACACTGTGAAACCAAACCAGACCAAATATGATAAATATGAACCAGAGTGGTGGCTCAGTTGGTACAGCATCTGCCCCACACCCGGGAGGCATGGGTTCAAATCCCGGTCGCGTTTAGATGGTCTTCAGCATGAAGCTGAAGCATTCAGCTTCATGGTGAAGACCATCTAAAAGTGGAACTTCCTGCTGTCCAGCTTGGTGCTCAGCAATAATGGAACGGAGGAGGGAAATTTGTGGCGGCACCTTGCATGGCAGTGATCCCTCTGATTCTATATATGTATGTGATTAACGTTGTAGATGAGAGAAACATAATTTCGTTCTACTATACATGATTGGCTGTATGGATTGAATGGCAATAAAGATGGCTTATCCTTATTATATGCAGTGTAATAAAAATGTGAACCAAAATAGAATAAGCAAGTGGTGCAAGATTATATGAGTGTTGAAGAACGGGACCCAAATGCCAGACTCTGGTTTGCAATGTTTATTTGGCTGAGCACCACCTTCAGCTCATGAAACTATAAATAATGAAACCAAAAACAGATGGGCAAACAAGACAGGAATAAGCTTCAACTAAAGTACATACAGGACAGACAGAAGTGTGTTACTCATTCCAGGATTGACGAGGACACCGTGCCCAGGTGAAATGGCATCCCTTAAATAAACTAGACTGATGAACAGAAATTACAAACAGGTGGGAACAGTGAACAGAACGGGGCAAAGTCAGGCTGTGCAGAAAAAGGAAACTGAAGATGCTGTCATAATAAAACCAAACCAAACAGAAGATCATGACAGGAATGACAATCAGATAAGCATAAACATGGCTATGATAAAAATAAACAAGACTGAATAGTAATAACCAACAATACAGAACACAGAAGCCATGATATTAATATTAATCAAAAACAACTAAGGACTAGGCAGGGACAAAGCCTCAGGAACACAAGAGGAGACATGATAATGAATAATAATAAATACAGAAAAACCCAAAATACAAACTCACACTGAAGGCGTGGGCTGGGGCCATGTCCTGGAAACAAGGAATAAAGCAATAACTCAGGGTGAGGACATGGGGCCCAGTCCACGTCCTAACAAGTGCAACTTGATTATTATTTGATTGCCAATTTTGACATTGAAAATGGTTCTTACTGAATTATAAAGTTAGTGTTACGTATGGCTCTCGCGAGCCATACAATGAGAGCCAAGGGCAGACCAGTGAGTTAGCGTATTTTATTGTGAAAAGGGGAAAGGAACAAAGGAACACGGCCTCGTGGGGCCAAAACACAAACGATGACAAGGGTCAGAATCAGAATCAGATTTATTGCCATTGTTCATGTAGTACACAAACTAGGAATTTGTCTCGGTGCAATGCTGCAACATTAAACATGATAAAATAAAAGAAATAAACTATACATGCAATAAAGTGTAGAATAAGAATGAGTAATACTAGTCAGCAGTTTAAATATATTAGCGAGCAGCAGATACTGTGGAGAACCATATAGTGCAGTCGGTAATGCAAGAAGAAAACAGTGATGATTGACATGAGTCTGGTTGAGCTGCTGTACATAGTGCACGAGAGTCAATAAGTCACTTAGTGTTCAACAGTCTGATGGCAGAGGGGAAGAAGCTGTTCATGTGACAGGAATGACAATCAGATAAGCATAAACATGGCTATGATAAAAATAAACAAGACTGAATAGTAATAACCAACAATACAGAACACAGAAGCCATGATATTAATATTAATCAAAAACAACTAAGGACTAGGCAGGGACAAAGCCTCAGGAACACAAGAGGAGACATGATAATGAATAATAATAAATACAGAAAAACCCAAAATACAAACTCACACTGAAGGCGTGGGCTGGGGCCATGTCCTGGAAACAAGGAATAAAGCAATAACTCAGGGTGAGGACATGGGGCCCAGTCCACGTCCTAACAAGTGCAACTTGATTATTATTTGATTGCCAATTTTGACATTGAAAATGGTTCTTACTGAATTATAAAGTTAGTGTTACGTATGGCTCTCGCGAGCCATACAATGAGAGCCAAGGGCAGACCAGTGAGTTAGCGTATTTTATTGTGAAAAGGGGAAAGGAACAAAGGAACACGGCCTCGTGGGGCCAAAACACAAACGATGACAAGGGTCAGAATCAGAATCAGATTTATTGCCATTGTTCATGTAGTACACAAACTAGGAATTTGTCTCGGTGCAATGCTGCAACATTAAACATGATAAAATAAAAGAAATAAACTATACATGCAATAAAGTGTAGAATAAGAATGAGTAATACTAGTCAGCAGTTTAAATATATTAGCGAGCAGCAGATAATGTGGAGAACCATATAGTGCAGTCGGTAATGCAAGAAGAAAACAGTGATGATTGACATGAGTCTGGTTGAGCTGCTGTACATAGTGCACGAGAGTCAATAAGTCACTTAGTGTTCAACAGTCTGATGGCAGAGGGGAAGAAGCTGTTCATGTGACGGGAGGTTTTAGTCTGAATGGACCGAAGTCTTCTACCTGAGGGGAGAGGGGCAAACAGTACGTGACCAGGGTGTGAAGGATCGGCTATGATCCGGCCAGCACGCCTCCGGGTCCTGGAGATGTACAGATCCTGGAGAGATGGGAGCTTGCAGCCGATCACCTTCTCAGCAGTGCGCACGACACGCTGCAGCCTTAGTCTGTCCCTGGCAGTGGCTCCTGCGTACCACACGGTTATGGAGGTGGTGAGGATGGACTCGATGATGGCTGTGTAGAACTGCACTAACATCTTGGTGGGTAGCTTGAGCTTCCTCAGCTGCCGCAGGAAGAACATCCTCTGCTGGGCCTTTTTGATGAGGGAGCTGATGGTTGGCTCCCACTTGAGGTCCCTGGTGATGGTGGTGCCTAGGAAGCGGAAGGAATCAGCAGTGGTGATGGGAGAGCCTATGAGGGTGAGGGGGGGCAGAGGGGTTGTGACTTTCCTGAAGTCCACAATCATCTCCACTGTCTTCAGAGCGTTCAGCTGCAGGTTGTTGTTGTTGCACCAGGACGCCAGCTGGGCCACCTCTCTCCTGTAAGCAGACTCGTCGCCGTTGGAGATGAGCCCGATGAGGGTGGTGTCGTCCGCAAACTTGATCAGCTTGAAAGACTGGTGGCTGGAGGTGCAGGAGTTGGTATAAAGGGAGAAGAGTAGGGGGGGAAGTACACAGCCCTGGGGTGATCCGGTGCTGATGCTAACAGAGTCTGAGACAGTCTTTTCCAGCCGCACATGCTGCCTCTGGTCCGTCAGGAAGTCGGTGATCCACCTGCAGAGGGAGTCAGGCACGTTGAGCAAGGACAGCTTGTCCCGGAGCAGAGCGGGGCGGATGGTGTTGAATGCGGAGCTGAAGTCCACAAACAGGATCCTGGCGTAGGTTCCCGGGGAGTCCAGGTGCTGCAGGATGGAGTGGAGGGCCAGGTTGACTGCGTCGTCGACAGACCTGTTGGCTCGGTAGGCAAACTGCAGCGGGTCCAGGAGGGGAGTGGTGATGGACTTGAGGTGGGGCAGGACCAGGCACTCAAAGGACTTCATGACTACAGAGGTGAGCGCTACAGGTCTGTAGTCATTAAGTCCAGTGATCCGTGGCTTCTTGGGGACAGGGATGATGGTGGAGGATTTGAGGCAGGTCGGCACGTGGCATAGCTTAAGGGAGGTGTTAAAATGTCTGTGAAGACAGGAGCCAGCTCTTTCGCATAGTGTCTCAGGGTGGAGGGAGACACGCCGTCCGGACCGGGGGCCTTGCGCGGGTTCAGTCTGGAGAACTGTTTGAGCACGTCCTGCTCACTGATGACAAGGGCAGGGGGGGGGGGCGCCTTTGATGAAGTAGGGACCGTGGAGGCTGTGGAGCTGGAGGGAGGGGGGGAGTTGGACACAGCTGACGAGGTGTCAAAACGGGCATAGTGTTGGGACAGTCTTTGACAAAGGGCTTTGTCATCCTGACCTTTAGGAGCCTGAGGCCGATAATTGGTGATTTGCCTCAGTCCTCTCCACACAGAAGCCGAGTCGTTAGCAGTGAACTGCTGCTGGAGTCTCTCAGAATACACAGATTTAGCTCTCCTCAGCTCTCTGTTAAACCGATATTTAACCTCCCTGTAGCAGTCCCTGTCTCCACTTTTCAGCGCTGCTTCCTTCTCCTTCCTGATCTGTCTGAGCTTAGCAGTGAACCAGGGCTTGTCATTTGAGTACCTCACCCTGGTGCGCGATGGAAGAATGCTCTCCTCACAAAAGTGGATATATGAGTTCACAGTGTCCGTGTACTCATCCAAATCATGCGTGGCTCCTTTAAACATGCCCCAATCAGTTATTTCCATGCACGTTTCCAGCTTCTCCTCAGCTTCACTGGTCCATTTCTTCGTAGTGCTCACAACAGGTTTAGTGAGCTTCAGTCTCTGTCTGTAAGTGGGAATGAGGTGGACCATCACGTGATCAGATAGTCCGAGCGCAGCGTGGGGAACAGCGCGATACGCGTCCTTCACTGTGGTGTAACAGTGATCCACTGTGTTTTTTCCTCTGGTGGGGCATTTAATAAACTGTTCGTATCGGGGGAGATCGTGGCTCAGATTGCTCTGGTTAAAGTCGCCAACCACAATAACCAGAGAGTCCGGGAAAGGTAAACACTTACACACGATGCAGGATGACAGAAGGGTGGCTGGCGCCGGACGTAGGGGTTCCAGCCTTACCCATGCCAGAGAAGAGCGTGGATAATTATGTGCGAGGTCACAGCCCCGAATGATTGGAGCTGCTCCCTTTTATAATGGTTGACATCGTCTCAGCTGATGAGGTAATTGGGCTCCAGCTGTCCCGTAGAGCTTGACAGCTGGGAGCCCACTGAGACGCTGTCACAATAAGAGCTGGGCCGGCAAGAATGGCTCATGTGACAGTACCTCCCCCTCCATGTCGGGCTCAGAACGGCCAGTAACACCCAAGCCCCCCCCCCCACACACACACACACCTAGGGTGGGCGGATGGGGCGCAGGCCAGGAGGGAGAGAATCAGAAAGAGGAAAAACATCAGCAATCAACAATGAAACAATACAGAGTATGAGGGAAAAAAAAACACACACACACACACAATACTCCATAGACAACATGAGGACGGAAAAAAAAAACACTACTTAGGCAGAGGATAACGTGGCAATAGCAGAGAATGAGGTACAGGAAAAAACCACAATACTCCATAGACAACAATATACGGACGGACAGAACCCCCCCCCCCCCCCAATAATTAGGTAGAGGATAAACGTGGCAATAACGGAGAATGAGGTACAGGAAAAAAAACACAATAGTCCATAGGCAACAATATGCGGACGGATAGAAAAAAAACCCGCTACTAGGCAGAGGATAAATGTGGCAATAACAGAGACTGAGGCACAGGAAAAATCCACAATACTTCACAGTCAAGAATAATAATGTACAGACAAATTCAATGGAAGACAACCCAGGAGACCATAAAATGAGAGGAAAGACTCCTAAGGGCGAAATCTAATAAGTACAGGCATCCCTCAAACAGGAGGGGAAGAGAGAAAAAAAAACACGCTAAACGCGAAGCAATTACAAGGGATTACATGGCTGCACCCACCCAAAAACACAAAGACTAAGCACAGCAGAGAAAATTCAGTTCAGGGGGTCTCCCCGCACCCAGCGTCCAAACCGCCAACAGGGGTGAAGGGAAAAGTTCAGGCAGCCTACCCGAATCCCAGGCCAGAAAACACAGTCTCTCGGGCGGCCGGACCAGATCGCCGAACAGGAAGTCCAATGGGTCGGGCGGCCGCACCAAAGAGCCGAATGGGCATGGCAGTCCCTCTGGCGGCCAACCCGCATTGCTCAGCCACCAGGCCCGAAGGGGAGAGAGGGGCAACGGCTTCCCTGTGGAGGAAGATAATGAGGGCAAGCCGGGCCTAAAGTGAGAGGTCCATATGGGCCCTGGTGGAGAAAGCTTGGGGGGAAGATGAGTGTGACTCAGATGACGACGAATAAGGGGAAGAAGATGATGATGAGCCGGTCCAGTGTCTGATGGCAGGGGATCTGCAGCTCCCTCACCGGACCTGGATATCACTGGTGCCACACCCACGTTGGACCCCGATTGGGTCTCTGTAGCACCCGCATAGCACTCCGATAGGATCGCGGCTGCTCCCGTGATGGACCCCGATTGGGTCTCGGTAGAACCCACGTCGGACCCCGATTGGGTCGGCGCCCCACCAGAACCGACCTTCAATCCCGAACCAGTAACCTCTGGCACAGCAGGCGATAGCAGCTCCTCGCCGGTGACCCTGGAAGAAGGCTCAGGAGAGAGAGAAGAACCGGGATCAAGATCACCGGCAGCACCAGAACCCGGCGAGACAAGCTCGGACGCAGCGGACGGCTGCACCCGGCTCATCTCCCCTAGAGACAGGCTAAAATGCTCTAAAATGAGAAGGAAAAAGATAATGTAGAGCACTTGCCTGATCTCGGGTTCTGACACCGTCCAGGACTGCGAAGATCCAGGTTCAAGCGTCAGGAGATCGTCTTCAGGCTCCCACTCAGCTGCGTCGGGCTCCGCAGCTGGCATGATGGTATGTGCAGCTTGCGAGTCCTCCGGCACCGGTGCCCACGCCGATGGCCCACACGGCGTGGTGGCAGGAGAACCTCATCCCGCTGGACCGGACCGCTCCTCCGTGCAGACCCGGGGACGCTTTGTCATCGGCGCAGGTTCCACATTGCAGTCCGCTCTCCTCCTCCGCCCAGGGCGTAGCTGCGGAACCGGAACCAGGCTCTCCAGAACCGCAGGCCCCCTCCTCATCCCACGACGTTGGCCTGGCGTCGAGGACCGCTCAGCGGAGGGAGACACAGAGGATGCGGGATTAATAATTACAGCCACAGCAGGTGGTGGGAGTTCGGGGAGCTGCGAACCCCAAACTCCACTTCCAGGAGTCTGACAAAGCAAATCACAATAAGTGAATGAACTAACTGGGACTTGCCTGTCTCCTGGAGACTGGGTGGCGACCGCTGTGGCGGACGTTGCTCCTCCCTTCTCCCGCCTGACAGTAATGGAGGACCCCCTGGGAAGACGTCGGGGAGTCGCTCCCGATGGTTCCGGGATGGAGCTCGCCAAGACAGGACTCTGGATACACACAGCAGCCGGGAGGTGCGTCGAGGAGGAGGGGGCGACAGCCGAGATGAGCCGGGCCTGAAACGCTGACATAACAGCGGGGAGAGATGGCTCGGGAGACGAGGCTGCGGGATTTCCCCTCTGACGAGGCGCGGGAGTGACAGCTGTGTGGGGAGTAGAGACCTTGCGGCGACCCGGAACTGGATCCGGACGGGATTCATACTGAGGTCGGCGACCAGTGTGACAACGGCTACTTGCAGAGGGCGAGGCGAAGGTAAGGTTTGGGAATCGCTGCTCCTGTGCCGAGACCGAGGCGAGGAGGTTGGCAAACTCCGGGAATTCCCTTAGCCTAGGATTCCTCTCCACCAGTCTGACTGCCGCCGTCATATGATCAAAAACCAAAGAGGGACTTGTTGCTGAACGAACCACCGCCACGTGATCCCAGATGGAAGCAGCTGCACGCTGGAGCTTCTCCAGGGGATTCCTGAATGACGCAGCTCTCTGGTGGGGATCACCCCTAGGCGGAGTGAAGTCGTGGAGCGGAGTGGAGGCAGGAATGGGATCCGGGCATGAGGAGCGGGGATGCCTCCTCTTCGGCTTCCTGCTGGGATTTCCCTCCAGCCCACGGAGAGTCTTGCGCTGCGCGGCGAGTTCAGCCCTCCTCACGCTGACTTCGGGGTGGTCGGCGTAGCGAGGAAGATTATTGAGAAGAACCTCAGCGTAGTCTAGGTGCCAGCGAATCAGGTTTGGGTCGTCGTCGAGGCTAGCGGCGAAGATCGTCCCGTCGACGTACTCCAGGGCGCTAGCTAGCTTGTTGCCCAAGCGCCGAGCGCGGTTCCTGGGAGCCGGCATGCTCCCAGCGTTGACACCCAGACCGGGAAGAACAAAGTCCAAAAACGGCAAACTCACGGCCGCCGGCAACTCACTTGGCTGTGACCTACTGTTACGTATGGCTCTCGCGAGCCATACAATGAGAGCCGAGGGCAGACCAGTGAGTTAGCGTATTTTATTGTGAAAAGGGGAAAGGAACAAAGGAACAAGGCCTTGTGGGGCCAAAACACAAACGATGACAAGGGTAAACACTTACACACGATGCAGGATGACAGAAGGGTGGCTGGCGCCGGACGTAGGGGTTCAGCCTTACCCACGCCAGAGAAGAGTGTGGATAATCATGTGCGAGGTCACAGCCCCGAATGATCGGAGCTGCTCCCTTTTATAATGGTTGACAGCGTCTTAGCTGATGAGGTAATTGGGCTCCAGCTGTCCCGTAGAGCTTGACAGCTGGGAGCCTGCTGAGACGCTGTCACAATAAGAGCTGGGCCGGCAAGAACGGCCCAAGTGACAGTTAGTATGTTTGAATGGGGATGAACTCTTGTATAGATGTTACACCTGGAGGGCGAAGAAGAGGCCAAGTGGTGGACTTTTCAGCGGTTTTTTGACTTTCTTTCACAACACCAGGCACGGCACTCTGAAACGGGACATCACCCGATAACGGCCACATCACTCTTCACCATTTTTCCTTCACACTCTAGAACATTCTCCACTCTTCTCCTCTCGCGCTCTAACACTTAACAGCGTCTCATCACTACCGAGCGCCACCTGTGGCGCAAAAGCGGTACTGCTTCTACTGACAAACAGTTTAAATTAAAACAGTTCAAATTACAGTCCTTTAGCTACATTTCCTATAAATGCTCATCTTTACCATCAACATTTAAATTACAGACTTTTAGATACATTTATTAGAAATGTTTATATTAGCCATCAGCATCTTATCAAAAATGTTTTCTGGGGTTTCCTAGAGGTTGTCCAAAATTGAATTTTTCCTACACTCACCCCTCGAAAATTTAATGTCGACCCGACATTACAAACAACTTTCCCCAAACTCTTTTTTTTCTCTTTCACAGTCCACATTTGGTAACCATGAATCTCATGTAAGTAGGATATTACTAAACAGGAGTCAGAGTTCATTAAAGTCCATAACTAGAAAAGCACTCGGACAGCGCAGACCTCCGCCAAGCGCCGCAGTTCCCCCCCATACAGTGTTTGTGTGTACGTTTTCAGATTCCTTGACCATGAAAACATATGACTAGCAATTGGATTCACAATGATAGGATTAGTGGTTCAGTAGTAAAAGCATTGCCTCCTTGGCGGAGGTAATAAACTGAAGTGTTGGTGTTGTGCCCATCTTCTCCACTGAAAGCAGCACTCAGGGCTTCACTGACAGATGCAAATTGGGTAGACAGGTTGCCGTGAGTTTTCTTGGGGTTGCGCTCCGCGGCAAAAGAGGATTTGGAATCTTCCCCGGCAGGGAGCTCGTTTTTTGCGCAGCCCCTATGGCTGCCCGGGGAATTTCTGCCAAATAATCCGGCGTCGGACAGCTGCCCGTTTCAGCTTTTGCAGCGTAGCGCAAACTCAGGCACGCTGCCGGGCACGTGAAACACCGTGTCTGCGTGTTTTTGTGCCTAAAACTTTGAAGAACGCGGAGTTTGTGTTCGTCAGAGACGACGACCAGCACCCTCCATTGCGCCTGCGCACATGTTGGAAATGGCCGTATCTCACAATGTTAAAGAATCCTTTAAAAAATTCCTGTATCCAGATGGTGATCCGGATCATCCCCAAAATTTAATCAGTTCTTCCTTGTACCATTTCCAACAAGGCCTGAAAGTTTTATCGAAATCCATCTAAAACTTTTTGAGTTATCTTGCTAACCAACAGACAAACAAACAGACAAACAGACAGACAAACGCTGGCAAAAACATTACCTCCTCCTGGCCCTTCGGCCTGGCGGAGGTATAAGATGCAAACTGGTAATAGTCCATAGTACAGCATGTATCTCCTGTTCCATGCAATACATTCGCAGAAGAGGTCTTTGTGCACGATGACCATCAACCGCTCCTTCCATCATGGTGGGTATCTGCATCTTTCCTGAGAGTAAGGGTACTCAAGCTAGTCATAGCCTACCAAATAAACCTTTATGTGATGCCTGTACCTTAGTAACACACTGAAAATCTTTTTTTTTTTTTTAAATCAACCATAAAAGTAACTTGGTGATGAGTTTTTAGTCACTACTCATTTACTTTCCAAAACATTCATGTCTGAACAATGGTTATCTCTAGCTTCTACACACCTTATATTTGTTTTAAACAGATGAAGTGCAAGGTTGGCCTAACTTATCATAAGTAAATATCAACGTCTGTTTTCTCATTCTTGAAGGATACGTTTTAGCAGGGACCTTGACCGGTCCCTCCTGGTCACTGGAACTGGACTCCGACAACACATCACCCTGGTCCTGGTCTGCCTCAGCTGGATCTGGGACCACCGGATTGTTGACCTTTGGTGCCAGCTGCACCTGTGTGACGTCATCTGTGTCCTGGTCCTCATCCTCCGGAGTAGTGTCACTGTGCGGGTAGAACTCCGGTGCATCGGCTCTCAGTGGACGGTGATTTTGATCCTTTCCAGCTCGTAATCTGATTATGGCACTCCAGCCCTCTTTGTCTTCGTTGTCCGTGCTGTTTTGTCTGTCCACATTCATTTGCCTTTTAGACACTATTTCTCTTGTTTTATTAGAGGCATGCTCTACTGTTTCCATGGAAAGAAAGTCACAGGGTAGCAAAAGGTTTCTGTGCATGACCCGAGTGCGCCCCTTGCCATTTTCAGGTCTGATCTCATACACCGGACTGTCTGGGTACTTCTTTTGGGTCACTACATACACCTTGTCTTCCCAGAATGATTTTAATTTTCCTGGCCCACCTTTTTCGGTCAAGTCTCGGACCAGTACTCTGGATCCAAGGGGCAACTCAGCACCGAGAACCTTTTTATCATAAAGGGCTTTACTTCTCATCCCTTCTTTGTTTGCTGTTTTAGAGGCAAGTTTGTAAGCTTCTGCTATTGTAGCTCTCCACTTTTCAGCATAGTCCTGCTGAGAAGCACTCTGCTCTCTTGTTGTGAGGCCAAACATTAGATCAGTAGGCAACTTTGGACTACGGCCAAATAGCAGAAAATATGGTGCGTACCCCGTAGCCTCACTGCGCGTGCAATTATAGGCATGAACCACTTTTGCCAGAGAAGACTTCCAATCTGCCTTGGCTGCTTCGGGCAAGTTTCTGAGCATTGCCAACAGGGTGCGATTGAATCGTTCCACCTGCCCACTCCATCGGGGATGGTAGGGCGTTGTTCGGGACCCCTGCACACCACTGTACTCCTGGAGTTTTGCAAAGAGTTTATTTTGGAACTCTCTACCCTGATCATGATGGAGACGTGTGGGGAAGCCAAATTTGAGGGCGAAATCCCCAAATATCTTCTCAGCAGCGGTGTAGGCAGCTTTGTTGCGACAAGGATAAGCCTGGGCAAAGCGAGTGAAGTGGTCCATTAGAACCAGGATATACTCATATCCTCCTTTACACATCTCCAAGTGCAGGAAATCAACGGACTCCAGTTCGAATGGATATGTGGTGACAATGTTAGTCAGTGGTGCCCGTGTTATCTTGTTTGGACGTTTATTCTTCAAACTATAGACAGCTTGCTCCTTCTGTAATTGATAACATGGTGGATAGTGTTTCAGCTTCTCTGCATCAGGCTCTAGACTTGGTGGCCCCCTTAAAAAAGAAAAAGTCTAATCAGAGATTTCTAACTCCTTGGTTCAACACAGAAACTCGTAGCTTAAAACAGAAGACTCGTCAATTAGAAAGAAAATGGCGCTCTACTAATTTAGATGAAATCTATTTAGCTTGGAGAAATCATCTTTTAATTTATAAAAAATCTCTTAGAAAAGCTAGAACAAGTTATTACTCTGCATTAATAGAAGAGAACAAGAATAATCCCAGGTTTCTTTTCAGTACTGTAGCCAGGTTGACAAAGAGTCAGGACTCTGTTAATCCTAGCATTCCCTTAGAGCTTACTAGTCAGGACTTTATGAACTTTTTCAATAATAAAATTTCATCCATCAGAGATAAAATCAATCAGATTCTTCCCACAGTTAGTAACTACTACAACTCCTTCTATTGATGTCTGTCTTGATGAGTTTACTCCAATCGACCTTTGTGAGTTAGACAAAATAGTTTCCTCATCCAAACCTTCAACTTGTCTTTTAGACCCTATTCCTACCAGGTTATTTAAAGAAGTCTTCCCACTTATTGGTAGCTTTATTCTTCATATAATCAATTCTTCATTAACTTTAGGCCATGTACCGCAGGCTTTTAAAATGGCTGTAATTAAACCCTTACTCAAAAAGCCAACGCTAGATCCAGGAGCTTTAGCTAACTATAGACCAATCTCTAATCTCCCTTTCATTTCAAAAATCTTAGAAAGAGTTGTTGCTACGCAATTATTTGACCACCTGCAGGGAAATGGTTTACTTCAAGAGTTTCAATCTGGGTTTAGAATCCATCATAGTACTGAAACAGCCTTAGCGAAGGTCACTAACGACCTCCTCATTGCATCTGATAATGGACTAGTTTCTGTACTTGTCCTTTTAGACCTTAGTGCAGCTTTTGATACTATCGATCATAATATTCTACTTGATAGATTAGAACACTATGTTGGACTTAATGGAACTTCGTTGTAGTGGTTTAGATCTTATTTATCTGATAGGTTCCAGTTTGTTCATGTAAATAATGAGTTTTCTTTCAACTCAAAGCTTAGTCATGGAGTTCCACAAGGATCTGTGCTAGGCCCTACTCTTTTTAGTTTATATATGCTTCCGTTAGGCAACATTATTAGAAAGCACTGTATATATTTTCATTGTTATGCAGATGACACACAATTATACCTGTCAATGAAGCCAGATGATAGTAATCAATTAGCCAAGTTAGAAGCCTGTCTTAAGGAAATCAAAGCTTGGATGACTTGTAATTTCCTGCTATTAAATTCAGATAAGACTGAAGTCATTCTTGTTGGTCCAAAAAACCCTAGAAATTCCTTTCCAAATCAAACTTTCAGTTTGGATGCAGTTACTCTTTCTCTTAATAGCTCTGTGAGGAACCTTGGAGTTATTTTTGATCAGGATTTGTCCTTCAATTCACATATTAAATTTGTTTCTAAGACTGCCTTCTATCATTTGCGTAATATTGCCAAGATTAGGAGCATCTTGTCTCAGAGTGATGCTGAGAAGCTGATCCACGCTTTTGTTAGCTCGAGATTAGATTATTGTAATTCTTTATTATCAGGCTGTCCTAAAACATCTTTAAAAAGTCTTCAGCTGATCCAAAATGCTGCAGCAAGAGTTTTAACAGGTACTAGAAAGAGAGATCATATCTCTCCGGTTCTGGCCTCCCTTCATTGGCTTCCCATAGAGTTTAGAATTAAGTTTAAAATCCTTCTTCTTACTTACAAAGCTCTAAACAATCAGGCTCCTTTTTATTTAAAAGATCTGATACTATCGTATTATCCTAACAGAGCACTACGCTCCCAAAATGCAGGATTACTTGTAATACCTAGAATCTCCAAAAGTACAATGGGAGGCAGAGCCTTCAGTTATCAAGCTCCTCTCCTGTGGAATCAGCTGCCAATCTGGATTCGGGAGTCAGACTCGATCTCTGTTTTTAAGAATAGGGCAAAAACCTACCTTTTTGATATAGCCTACAATTAGGGAGGGATCATGTGTTTCTGAACCCTCCCTTAGTTATGCTGCTAATAGGTTTAGTCAGCCGGGGGACCTCCAGTAATGCACTGTGCCTCACTCCTTTCCTCACTCTCTATGAAATATTTTTTTTTTGCTGGTCATTAACATTTGTTTGTTCTCTCCCATAGATTGAGTCCCCATCGTGCTGTTTGCTCTCTACATGTCTGTTCTTTTCTTCTTCTCTATCCCCTCACCCCCCAGCCAGTCGCAGCAGATGACTGCCCCTCCCGGAGCCTGGTTCTGCTGGAGGTTTCTTCCTGTTAAAAGGGAGTTTTTCCTCTCCACCGTCGCCAAGTGCTTGCTCACAGGGGATCGCCTGATTGCTGGGGTCTTTCTGCAACTGTGGGGGTTCCCCCCTACAGTTGATAGTGCTATGAGATGACTGTTGTTGTGAAATGGCGCTATATAAATAAAGTTGAATTGAAACAACTGCAAACTTTAGTGATGTAGTGCTCAACATCTCTTTGCATATGAGCCCAATAAAAGCACTCCCTTATCAAGTTCATCATTCTCTCTACCCCTAAATGGCCCATGTTTTCGTGGAGCTCTTTAAACACGAGCTTGTGAAACTTTTGGGGTAGAAGTAGCTGGTCATGCGATGCCGTTTTCCTGTACAGCAGTCCATCATCTTCCAGGTACAGCTTGTGTTTTTGCCTGACTAAAGCTGCAATCTTACTGTTCAGCTGTTTTCCACTTCTTGGCCATTGTTTTGACAACACATAACGCAACACCTCTCCAATCACGGAGTCTTCTTCTTGAGCTCTTTTTAGAGCAGTCTTTGATATTTCAGCTACAGAGCTGGCTTCTCGATCTGCTTCACTAATGAGAGTAGAAATGGTGACTGGGCAGAACCATGGTTCATTTTCTTGTGACTTTACCTTGACTGCCTGCGCCACACAGTGCATTACATCAGGATCAACATTTTGTGTGCATTTGTTCATGTACTGCTCCATATCTAGGGGCATACGTGAAAGGCCGTCTGCATCTCTGTTTGCTTTCCCAGGGCGGTACTTAATCACAAACTGGAAATCAGCTAGTTCTGCTACCCACCTCTGTGTGGTTGCATTTAACTTTGCGGTGGTGAGCACATACGTTAGGGGATTATTGTCCGAATAGACAGTAAATGGTGGGGAATAGTACAGGTAATCCCGAAACCTCTCACAGATGGCCTACTTCATGGCAAGAAACTCCAGCTTCCCTGAATGAAGGTGATAGTTCTTCTCTGGCTTTGACAGTGTCCTGGAGCCATACGCTATCACCACCAGTTTGCCTTGTTGTTGCTGATATAACGCCGCCCCAAGCCCCTCCTGTGAAGCGTCACAGTGCAAAATGAAGGGTTCCTCAAAGTTCGGGTAACCTAACACTGGGGGCTGGGAGAGAAAGTCAATAAGCTGACAAAGCTGGCTGCACGGTGGCGCAGTGGTTTAGCACTGTGGCAGCACAGTTTTACCTTCGGCCGGGGGACCGCGGGGATCATGAGATCGTGGGTTCGATCCCAGCCCCCGACCAAGAGTGAGCTGTGTGGAGTTTGCATGTTCTCCCCGTGTTGCGCGGGTTTACTCCGGGATTTCTCCGGTTTCCTCCCGCATACCAAAAACATGTAGGTTTAGGGCGCTCGCGCACGCAGCGACCAGCAGCCGGTGGCTTGTCACCAGACTGCAAACCAAATCTACCTACGGGTACAAATAAGTAACCAAAAAAAAAAAAAAAAAAAAGCACTGCATAATGCTCAGGGCACCACCTGATTGCATGGGATGAGGGCAACTGGCCACTTTCTTTCTTTTTGACATGTTTTTTTGAGTTTTTCTTTGCTTTATCTGTGTGGTTGTTAGCAAGAAGGTCGTAAAGAGGCTTTGCTATACGGGAGAAGTTTGGAATATAGCTGTGGTAATATGAAATAAAGCCTAGCAATTTCCTTAGTTCGCCAACAGTGGAAGGTTGCTGCTGTTTGAGGGTCTGCACCGGGGCAGTTTTGTTACCATTTTACCAAGGAAACGTACCTGCTGCTTGAATAACTCACATTTCCGGGGAGTCAGCTTCACCCCATGGCTTTGATAGCGGTGCAGGACACTTCTCAGGTCTCGCAAGTGGTCTTCAAAAGTCTGTGAATGAACAAGGTTATCATCGAGTTAAGGCAGACAAATATCATCCCTCAACCCCCACAAACACTCCTCCATAGATCTTTGGAATGCTGCTGGTGCTGAGGACAAACTAAATGGAATTCTTACCCACTCGAACAAAACCCAGGGAGTGATAAATGCAGTGAGGGGCCTACTCGACTCTTCCAGGAAACCCTGGTGATACGCCTTCCCTTGGTTGAGGACTGAAAACCACGCATTCCCATTTAGACTGTTTAGCATATCTTGTATGCGGGGAATTGGGTGTCTGTCAGGGATGGACTTCTTGTTAAGCTCTCTAAAGTCGCAGCACAAACGCAGGCCTCCATCTTTCTTTCGCACACACACGACTGGACTGGAATACGATGACTTAGATTTGGTGATCCAGCCCCTGTTAAGCAGGTCTTCTAAATACTCCTTTACTTCTTTATGAAGTGGTCTGGGAACAGATATAAATCTTTTTGACAGGAGTGGGATCCTTGAGTCTGATTTTCAACTGTAAAGAGGGAATTGTCCCTACATCATACTCATCGCGGGAAAACGCTTGTCGTTCCTCCCGTAATAGCTGCTTTATTTGCTCTTGTTGTGTGGGAGAGAAATGATCAAGGGGAACTGGGGGGTCCCACATGTCCATAGTCTCTTTGACGGCACAGTTCATTTCGGTCTCTTTCTTCCTTCCGGTTTCACTCGTCATCGGGTCTGCTGTCGCTTGGTTTACAGCAGGGGGTCTAATGTCTGCCGGGTAAGCAGTTTTAACTCTCTGTGTCTGTCCCAAAATGGTCTTAGCGGGCAGCTGGATATCACGGGAAGTACTGTTTGTTATAGGTATTTTGAACATAGATCACCTCCCTTTCCATAACTGCACCAACCCACTTTGCATCTGCAAACCCTCCGGTAATTGTGTGTACTGACTCTGCTCATACATTTTGTTTGTCTCTTTGTCTCTTGTGTGTCTGGAAGTGAGCCTGCCCTGACAAAACCTTTAACTGCTTTGGTTTGGCCAGCAGGGATGGTGACCAACTCACTGCCAACTTTTATCATTCCTTCCCCCAGCTTATCCTCCTCACTTTGCATCACCTTCAAAAATACCTCTGTTTTTTTACAATCAAAGGAGAAGGCTGCACTAACAGCTTCACTTGATGGCACAAGGGAGTTTAATGCCCATCTTCAGGACATGGTCAATCACGTTGAACCCAATGATAGGCTGCTTTGCCACTCCATCCTCCTTCACCACTAGCACAGGAACTAAGAGTTCCACCGGTGGGCTCTTATCTGTCGGCAGCTTGAAAGTGACTTCGACCCACCCTGAGAATGGAATTGGTGTCTGGTTCGCTGCCCTCCCATTCAGAATACTTGGACCCACCAACTCGGCTAAGTCTCTGACGGTGGTGTGTGGCAGGTGCTCCTGTCTCCAGGCGTCGTTCATTAAGCAGACCTGTGACCCTGTGTCCCACAACGCTTCTGTCTCCTTATCATCGAGGAAGCAGGTTATGACATATTTTTTTCCAACCAAATTGAACAACTGTAATTGGCGATTAGGGGACAATAGATTAACACGGACTGTTTCTTCAGGAGGTGCCTATGCTTTAGCTACCAGCCTTGCTTCCAACCTCCAAATACTGTCAGTGACTAGCTCATACAGTTCTTGTGTGTTTGCTTGTTCTGATGTGGTTGCCACAGTATTGGCCGCCGTGCCTACTTACCCTGTCCTTTTTCCAGGTCTCCTTCCTATCCGACATTCCCTTGACATGTGGCCGCTGAATCCACATCTGAAGCAGTGGTCGCACTGATCGCCATTGCTGGTGGACTGACAGCTCTTGCAGCCACGTGTCCTCCTGGCTCTTTGAGCGTGAGGTGCTCTGGGAGACTCATGTATGGCCTTCTTGATCTCCTCCATGTCACTCTTCAGCTGCGTGACTATGTCCAGGAGCTCAGATTCCGTGCGGGTCACTGTGTTTTTGGATTTAAGGGTTTTACCTTTTGTCGATGGTGGAGGGCGCTCTTGGCCATCCACTCCTTCCACGGTTGCATACTGATCCGTCAGGTTTTCCACTCGGCATTCTCGAACTCTGGGTTCTTTCGTGTGCCTCTTGAATTTTTGGTGTTGTTCCCATTCAAGACTGGCTGCTGCATTCGTCTTAGAAATCAGAAGCTCGTCGGTGACAGCAGGATCCTCCAGATAGCGCTTCAGTTGGTACTTCACGTCAGCACTAATCAGTCCCGTTTCCACCGCCCTCAGAAACTTCCTCTGAATAAGATCAGAACTATACCGCTCTTCCGTGCCAGGCTCTCTGGATGCTGCCAAAAGTCTTTCCTTTAGCTCAATGGCAAAAAAAAGGAAGTTCTGAGGTGACTCGTTCCTGTCTTGTGTGCGGTTTATCAGGCGATGGTACAAGTCAGTCGAACTATCCTCTTTATAATGTCCTCACAGGATGATGCGCAGCTGTGGCAGGGTGAGATCTGACTTGATTTCCAGCATATCGCGCAAACTCAATCTGGGACTCACTGCTCTGACAACAGCCTCGATTATCTCAGCCTCACTGTGATTTTTCTTTAGGCCCATCTCAATCTGGTGAATGAGGTTGGAATAAGACAACTTGGCTCTTTGGCCCCTCTCTCCTATCTGACTATTTATCCTAAATTCTCGTTTACTGGTCACTTCTGGTAGTAGGGGCGCTGCGGGGACCGCGGGCTGTGTCAGAAAATGGCGACTCTGTGGCTGAGTGGCCGCGTTATCGGTCAGCTTCGCTATTTCCTCTTCAAACTTTTTAGTTGAACCAAGGAAACTTTCATGCAGAGCGGCATATTGGTTTTGTAAACTTGCGAGTGCCTCTGCCTCCCGGCTCGTGCTGGCCGCTGCCGCCGCCTGTGTTGACGATTCGCCTTGCTTAGCTTCAGTAGCACATGCAATTAGCTTTAGCAGAAACACGTGGACTACATCCTCCTCTTCACTTTCAATTGTCGTTTCCACCTCCTCGTTTAGCAATCGTACCAGTGTGTACTTTTTAGACGGCTTGGCTGGGTTTATCTTTGCAAACAAACAGACCTCGTTTAGCTGTTCAGCCTGTCATGGCACCAAGGCCTCGCTTAGCTTATCTTGTTGCTGCTCCAATTCCATCGTGTCTGCTCTTTTTTTTTATTTGCTCACTCACCGTCTTAGGCATGACTGAACCATCCTCTGCTACCAAATTTTGTTACACCCGGAGGGCGAAGAAGAGGCCAAGTGGTGGACTTTTCAGCGGTTTATTGACTTTCTTTCACAAACACCAGGCACGACACTCTGACAAAGGACATCACCCGATAACGGCCACATCACTCTTCACCATTTTTCCTTCACACTCTAGAACATTCTCCACTCTTCTTCTCTCGCGCTCTAACACTTAACAGCGTCTCATCACTACCGAGCGCCACCTGTGGCGCAAAAGCGCTACTGCTTCTACTGACAAACAGTTTAAATTAAAACAGTTCAAATTACAGTCCTTTAGTTACATTTCCTATAAATGCTCATCATTTACCATCAACATTTAAATTACAGTCTTTTAGATACATTTATTAGAAATGTTTATATTAGCCATCAGCATCTTATCAAAAACGTTTTCTGGGGTTTCCTAGAGGTTGTCCAAAATTGAATTTTTCGTACATAGACAGATACTGGAGAAGGATTATGGTTTCTTTTTTTTTTCTTTCCCTTGGCCTGTCAGGCAGCTAGGCAACTAGAACAGGGATCTGTCACCCTTATTGTGCCAAAACAGATTTACTTTGCCAAGAGGAGCTTATACAGTACCTAATTGTGTATTGTATATTGTTGTAAACTCCTCCTGTAATAACTTTTAATACTTTATTTTAATTGTTTTACCCATGGAAGACCCAACAGGATGGGGAAGAGGGAAAGGAAGTGTGTGAAGGGGGAAAAGAAAAGGGAGGGGAACAGACAAAAAAAACAAAAAAACAAAAAAAACACACCAACTAAAACAAACAAAAGACAAACTGCTTCTTCCACTGAAGATGTCTCAACACGAGTCTGGTTTCCGCACCTGTTAAAGGAGAGACACTTGTGCGTGTATGTCTGTGTGCATATATATGAGAATGCGCGCAAAATAAATGTGTGCATGTGAGTGGTTTGTCAGGAAACATGCGAAGCGGAGGGCTGGTCATAGCAGCTCTCCCCCCAGGAACCCCGAGCAGGCAAGGCAGCGCCACCAACCCCACAGGGCACAAACGTCTGAGGTCAGCAAGTCCCAGGAAAACCAGGCATCCGCCCCCAGAGGGACGATCAAGGGAGGCCAGGCTGCTCGGCGGCCGGCATGGTGAGCCCACACCCCCGGACCCGCCCGACCCCCACCCCCCAGCGGGGCCAACGTCTGCCCCCAGGCCCCAGGCACCAGGAGGCCAGCGACCCCACCCCCCGGGGTAGAGACGGGCCCGCGCCCCCCACCGCAAACCCCCCCAGCGGGCCCTTCCCAGCGCCTCTGTCACACACCCCGGGGACCCCCACGTCCAAAGAAGTCCCCCCGCCCAGGGGAGCTCACATTGCCGAGATGCACTACCCCCCTTAATCCAGCACCTCCCGACTCACAGACACACCCCTCCCCACACCTTCACACCCACATGCTCCCATGCACACCCCTCTCACTCACCCAGACCGACCCATTCTCTCTCACTCCTGTACCCATTCAAACTCACCCCTCATTCACCTCTGTTTCATAAGGTGGCTGCGAAGCAGATGCAGCGAGCCTGAACATGCACCAGTGCCCGGTAGTGACCAGGGAGACCACCGGCGCAGGCCACAGAAGCAGACCCCCACCCCCGGCGCCCATCTGAGCAAAGAATCAGCAGACCACCGCAGGCACCCCGAGATGCCACCCGGCATGCAAAGTGCCGCACAAAACCGACCCACCATTATCACCTCCATTCATCACCCCCTCACTCTCACTTAGACTCATATTCAGTCCCCCTCTCACTTCCTTGGTTGCATCAGTATATTCAGTAGCACCCAAGGATTTTGACAACATGATAGGTCCCAGGCTCCCCATCAGGCCCCCATGCCCCCCAAGCCCTCAGTGTCTAAAATGCAATTAAAATTGAGGTGAGTGCAGCCCCACCACACAGCAAAGGTATCCCCTTCACCAACACAGTGCGGCACACCCCCACCCCAAAGCCCTAAATGTAACAAAAAATATGTATATTCCACCCAGAGTCAGGGGGAGGGAGAGGGCGGGAAATATGACTGGGAGGTAGGTGGTCTAAAAGCAAGGCCGTCCCCGCCCACAGAAGCCAGCTTGCAGACTGGTTCATGAGGCCACCCACTGCCCCCAAATCCCAACCCAGAGCGAGGGCCACCAGTGGAAGCAGCCCAGGACCCACCAGCATCATGCCCCGGCGCTCCCAGCATCACTAACATGATGGGGCAGCCATACATTTTTCCACTCATCTTACACACACAAACATGGACAACAACAGTCACAATAGTGAACAATGGGCCAGACCCACACAGCGCCCAACATGCCAGGCAACACCCCCGAGCACCCACGCAGGCCCACGACCACCCACCCCAGACGCACACTGACAGCCGCAGGCCGCCCTGCAACCACAGCCACCCCGGAGCAACCCAATGGAAACACAGCCATCAACCCGCGCCAATAGCCCCCCAACCACCCCCAAGCACCAACACACACCCACTGCCAATGACACCAGGGGCGATGTGACAAAGCACCTCACCCCACAACACAACAGCAGGGTAGCCAGGACAAGCAGGCCCCGAAACGCCAGCCCCTATGCCACTAGATAGACTGCCCATCCCCTGCCACCCAACAAAGTTCTGCTACCCATACACACATCCTCCACCCCCCAGACATCCACCCACAAGTAACCACTTCCATACACACACGTGCCTCCACCCACCATCACACATGCTCACCTACACCCACACACAGCCCCACCTGCCCACTCGGCATGCACCCACTTCCGCATCCGCTCATACACAAGCCCCCACTCACACCCACTCACACCCACCCACCCACACACACACACACACACACACACACACCTGCAGACCCCAGTAGACAGGGAGGGCGACCCAGGATGCAGGCACCAACCCCAGGGTGCCACCGGGGCCCCAGGGAAAACACGACCCTGCCATGCAAGGATGCACCGGGGACAACCCCCACCACTGGCACACACCCGACCCCAGCCCGGGGGGCGGGGGATGCCCCCTCCCCCAGCACCAGGGGCCCAGGGCCAGACCCAGACCCCCCCCCGAGGGGTGAGGCCAGCCGGCCGGGGGCCACAGCCCAACCGCCCCCCCCCCGCAGCCCCCCCAACCAACTCCCCCCCTCAGGGCCAGACAGATGGCCACCCTGGAACAGGCCCCCCAGACACCTGCGGTCGGGGCGCAGCCAGCCGCCAGAGGTGCCAAGGAGAGCGAGTCACCTCCCGCCACCCCTCAGATTATAGAATTAATAAGCGGGGACCAGAGAGAATTCAATTCCGCCAATTGATTATTTGAGGAGGCTGACATTCTCTCCAGGCTAATATAATCCAATAGTAAGTTATCATAATAAATCATGCATAAGTTATTTCTTGATTTCCAATTCGTGAGGATAGTTTTCTTTGCGATGAATAAGGCAGTGAGAACCATGTGTGACATCCTTGCATCTATATTTATTTCACTTAAATCACCTAATATGCAAACTGTGGGCGAGGGTGGGACACTATACCCAAGCCATGCCAACAGGTCCTCACATGTCTTCTGCCAGAATTTTTGAACCGGTGCACAGGACCACATAGCATGCATATAGCTATCCGGGACATTGCTGGTGCAGTGACAGCAGATATTTGTGTGACTCAGGCCATTTTGAACATCCTTTGTCCTGTGTATTGAATTCTATGTAGAACTTTATACTGTATAAGTTGTAAGTTAGAGTTTTTAGTCATCTTAAAAGTGTTTAAACATATTTGTGTCCAGAAACTTTCCTCCTTATTAATCGATAAGTCTGTCTCCCATTTTGATATTGGAAGAGATACAGACTCATCCAGCTTTGATAATAGTCCATGTATTTTCGATATCAGTTTAGGGGAACGGAGATTTAGAAACTCAGCCACCTTAACTGGTACCTCTAAATCTGTCTGATTAAATCTGTTGATATTCAAAATACTTTTTTATCACTGATTTCGTATCGTGACACTAGTTGCTGAAATTGGATAAAATTTCCACCTTGAATAAGATGTTCTAAGTTATTCATTCCCTTCTCTTGCCATAGTGGAAATTTTAATGTCCTCTTTTGTTGCAAGATATCAGGATTATTCCAAATGGGCGTGAGTTTACAAGGGACAAGTGAAGACCCTGTTATTTTTAAAAATTTCCACCAAACCATCAGAGAGGATCTGATATTAATACTTTTAAAATAGTCATGGCGTTTAATACAGGGACTTATAAAAGGTAAGTCAGAGATATTTAGTGACCCTCAGAGAGCCTGTTCAGCATCTAACCATGGGTTTCCTAGTGGGGTTGATTTTGTCCATTTTGAAACAAACTGCAGTCTATTGGCTAAAAAGTAATTAAAAAAAATGGTAAATCTAAGCCTCCGGACTCTTTTGCTTTTTGGAGGGTTTTTAAACTAATCTGTGATGGTTTATCCTTCCATAAAAATGTACTTATATTTGAGACTAGAGACTTAAATCAGGCCATTGATGGTTGGGTAGGGATCATTGAGAACAAATAATTGATTTTAGGAGGGACCATCATTTTAATGGTTGCGACTCTTCCCATTAATGATAAAGGTAGTGTCCTCCAGCGCGTAAGGTCATCTTGTATTGTTTTTAAAAGGGGAATATGATTTAGTCGCAATAATTCTGAGAGCCTGGGGGAAATATCTATTCCTAAATATTTAACATTTCCTGATTGTATTGGAATAGTAGATGTATTTGAGAAATTGCAATTTATAGGTAAAACTATTGATTTTACCCAGTTAATAGAGTAGTCTGATAATGATGAAAATTTACCAATGAGCGCCACTGTCTGAAGAAGAGATCTTTGTGAGTTTTCAAGGAAAATCAATACATCATCAGCATAAAGACTTATCTTGTGTTCCTTTTCTCCAGTTTGAATGCCTTTGATGGACTGGCGATCTGTCCAGGGTGTACCCTGCCTCTCGCCCAAAGATGCTGGGATAGGCTCCAGCCCCCCCGCGACCCGAAAAGGACTAAGCGGAAGAAGATGAATGAATGGTATCAACATTTTGTCGTATGGCTGCTGCTAATGGTTCAATAAAGATGATAAAAAGTGAGGGAGAGAGTGGACACCCCTGCCTAGTACCTCTCTGGAGATTAAAGCTTCAGGAAGTCTGATCATTTGTTCGGACAGACGCAGCTGGACACCTATATTGTGTTTTATTCCAGTTTATGAAAGATGAACCAAATCTGAACTTGTTTAACCACTTGCACTCCGGGCAATTTTCCTAAAAATGCCAAAAAAAAACGTGCCCAAAGTAAATCGAAAGCTGTTATTCAACCCTTTGCAGCATCTTCATGGGGTTGATCTCATTTAAAAGAAAACACTTTGAATTTTTTGGCAAAAAAAACATAATCTCTCTACGTGCTCCGGCCACTGAGTTACAGTCATCTAAACATACTGAACTTGAAGAAAAAAAAATTTGGACACAGTGTTTTTTTGGATACAAATGCTTGTAAATAACGCACAGCTGTCCAATCCGGCTGGAAAATGCAACAGAAATGTAGAACCAAGTGTTATCCAACTGAGATCCAAATTTGGTAACAATACCACAAAAAATGAATATTTTACACAGCTTTGTTCTCAGGCTGTTCCCAGGCGTTATGGAACTGTGCCAAATTGTGCCAAATGGCACAGTTTGGAAAAACGTCTGTAACTTTTGAATAATTCAATGTAGAAGCTTCATTTTAGGCTCTAATGAAAGGTCACACTCAGGGCTGTGTCTGTGTGTGTGTGTGTGGGCGGGGGATCGTCCCCCCCCCCCCCCGCTACCGAGGACCAAATTCGGCCCTCGCTACATGATGGAATACACTCTTTTTTCTTTTTTTTCTTGCATGTTTTCACAGCGGCTCCCCCCCCCCCTCGCTACTGTGTGTGTGTGTGTGGGGGGGGAACCGTGAACGGACCGTGAATGCCCCCCCTCCTCGCTACAGAAGAGGACCATCGCTACATGATGGAATAGACTGATATGCTTCCTCCCGCGGACCGGGGAGCGTTCGGACCATGCCCCCCCCCCCGCTCCTCTTCTGCAGCGGGGGGGGGGGAAGGGCGTTCACGGTCCGAACACGGCAAATGAACCGTTTATCGCGGCGCACGCACTTCGTGCGCAGTACAGTTGTAATTTACCGATCGGTCAAAAGTCATTTTTGGATTACAGTTTTCAGGGATAAATAATAATTTAGCTTATAACACCTTACC
Source organism: Pholidichthys leucotaenia (assembly GCA_020510985.1). NCBI lineage: Eukaryota > Metazoa > Chordata > Actinopteri > Cichliformes > Pholidichthyidae > Pholidichthys > Pholidichthys leucotaenia. The sequence continues at coordinate 391,942,361 of CM035840.1, forward strand.
TCTTCAAAGCAGCAGAGTCATGGCGAACAGCTCTTCCCATGCGTCAGACGAACGCGACGCTGCTCCGCTCGTGGATCCCGATCAACATATTTCCATTATTGCCGTTTTGGCGAATGATTTACGACTTTTGTCGTCGGCCTCCGTCTATTCTGCTGGAATGAGTGCAGGTCCCACTTGTGGGTGTTTTCCATGCTGCTGGGTGAGCCTGGGTCTGTAGTAGATTTGTACAGAGTCCTTCTGCAGCAGTAAATATCGCTTCACCCAGCCAGAATTTCTGTGCTTCAATTGGCTCCTGCGTTCACAGTAGGCGGGTCCTTCTTCCTAGATTTTCATTCATTGGCTCCTCAAGGTTTCAGAAACCCAATTCAAGGCTCTTATTAGTCGAATGAGAGGTCAATCAGATGAACTAATCTGTTCGCGGCTGTGTTTGCAGATTTTTTTTTCAGTGGCGCTTGGAGGGCACACCACCTACACCATCACCATCAATATCCTTATCATGCGTCATGCGCACGAGGGCGCACGAGCGCGCTCTCGCGCGCCCTCGTGCGTCATAGGACGCAGAGACTTGCCCGCCCGCGGAACAACAGAGCGCAAGTGGTTAACACCATAAAAAGAAATTTCCAGTTAACACGGTCAAAGGCTTTCTCTGCATCCAGGGACAAGATTGTAGTTTCTATGATATTGATCTTGCAGTAGTCTATTAAATTAAATAGCTTACGTGTTTTATCAGCCAAGTGCCTACCCTTGATGAAACCTGTTTGATCTGGGTGTATAATAAACGGAATTATCCTTTCCAGTCTTTTGGCGAGAGCTTTGCAAATTACTTTAAGATCGACATTTGTAAGTGAGATGGGACAGTAGCTGGATGGAAGTGTAGGTTCTTTTTCAGGTTTAAGGAGCAGGATAATACTAGCCAAATTTATATTTGGAGGAATTGCATTATCTTCTTTAATTTGGTTCACCATTTTAAAAAAAGTAGGTGCCATCACAGGCCAAAATTCTTTATAAAATTCTACTGGAAAACCATCTGGTCCCGGGGCTTTGTTGTTTGGGATGTGCTTAAGTGCCTCCTGGAGTTCAGACACCTGAAGAGGTGCATCCAGAGCTGCAATCTGTTCATTATTTAATTGTGGTAAATTAATATAGTCCAAAAATTTATTTATCTCTGAGCAGATGGGTTAACCTGAGATGAGTAGAGGTTTTCATAAAACTTTCTGAAGGAGTTATTTATTTCTTCAGGCTCACGGGTAATATTTCCAGTCATATCCTTGATAGAGTGGATAGTTGTTTTTTCTTTATTCAATCTAAGCTGGTTCGCAAGATATCGCCCCGATTTATTACTGTGTTCAAACTTCTCAAGATGCAGTCTTTGTATTAAAAACTGTGCTCTTTTTTTTGTAATTTCTTTTAATTCCAGCTTTAATTTTCTCAGATCGTTAAGTGTCTGTTCCTGTGGAGGATTATGGTTTCTAAATATCTGCTGTGGGGTGGATGAATGATTTCACCATGCTGGTGTTTTATTTGTCAGACTTGGAAATGCAGCAAACCTTTCCTAGTTCCTAGTTTCCTAGTAGAGTCCAAGTACAATTAATGTGTTTTGATCTTGGAAGATACTTCTTCTGTGTTACCACATTTGTGTTAATTTTTCATAGGTGTCTGTGCCACAAGTCACCCTGATTTTCTTAGGAGCCAGAAGAGCTGGTAACCTAGCAACAGAATCAGATATCCCTACTTTGTTTGTTCTGTCGCACAATGCATGGATGTGGATGTGTGTTTACGTATATGGTGTATTGATGTGCATGCACTTTTATACACTGAATGTGTGTGTGTGCATGCATCAGAGCTTTGTGTTTGTGTGTATGTCAGCTTTCCTATGGAAACCCGACGTTAGAATGCAAACCAGCACCTCACTCCTGCCTGTAATGGTTGTGGGTTTATTGGCGTCTGGCAGAAAGCTGTTTACATAGTGCCCCTCCACTGTTTTCAGTGGTCATGATAATGCTGACAGATGAGGCTTAGTGAGCCCATTCCTGTGTTTTACATCACTGGTAATGTTTACACTTTAAAATATGCTCTCCAGTACTAGTATGACAGTTCTGATGGTAACAGCAAACCCACTGCTCAGTGAGGTCACTGGTAGAAGGATGCCTGCTGACCCATGAAAGAAAATGTCAACATTCCCTGTGTGGATAGTTTGAATCCACTGAGCAAGAATTTCATAATCTAATTTACCACAACTGGATCTAATAAACTGTAGAAGAATGGATGGAAAGCTTCCAACAGTCCCTGTGAGGAATGCAGAGTGCATTTCATCGGGCAGAATTGAATTACTTTTCTACCCTTTGGAGCCTCTTCACATATTTTCATAACTTCATGTTTTATGTAACCTTCCTCAAACAGTTTTAAAGTTATGGTGTCAATATTAAACCCACTAGGAGGATTTTGAGGAATTGATCCTCTTTTTATTGAACTTTTTAAAAAAACAGACCAAAATATAGACCACTTTTCTAATTTAAAAGAAGGTGTAGGAAAAAAAACCTCTTATTACACATGCAGCAGTATAGCCATACCGTGCATACATAAACATAATACACATTTAGATTTTTGCAACGGCATCAACTCCCAACCACAACATACAGTATTTTAATTTTTTTTTTTTTAAATCTTAAATTCATTTTAGAGATGCAGCTGAGTTTACTATTTCAATCAGTTCCTTTTTGTCCTCCTCACTCCTAACTCTGAGGGCAAACACTAAAAATGGAAATGTGTGTGAATAGTCCCTCACTTTTCATCTAATTTATAATTTTACTATCAGGGTGAAAGTTGAGGTGGATATGTGCAAACACTGTCATTTCTTTCTGTTCTTTGTGATGGACTATCGGTAAGGTCATGCAAAATCTTCAAAGCTGAAACTTGTCTTAGAGATTGAACATGGGAAAGAAAGATGTTTTAACATTTCTTGACATAGCAAGATATAGGGATAGAAATTGCCAGAGACTTCATGATATGATACAGTGACGATACTTGAGTAATGATGCAATACTATTACAATACTACAATTTCACAAGTATTGCATTTTCACAATAGATTATTGCAATACCATATATTTTATTTTTCTCCTTAGTCAGTGCCAAATTGTGTCCACAAATTCAGTCCACAATTCAGTCTAATCAACTCACCGTGGTTGCTTTTGTTTTGGTGGCTGGAGGATCTTAGTCTTCTGTGGGATGGTGTGGTTGCATGTGGGTTTACTATTCTGGAGGTCCATGCATTGTGGGTTGGTGCAGTCCTTTCTGCTGTGTTCAGAGATATTTGGCTTTGGGCTTCAGTTCTTGGCGGAGTCTTGGGAGCACTGTGGAGGTGGTTTTCACCAGAAAAACCAAGCCCTTAGGTGCACCCTGACCTGATCACCTCCAGAATCTAATGGGTTCATTCCTAGCCCAAGGGCTACCTCTGGTGAAAATTTAATCAAAATCCATTTGGTAGTTTTTGCATAATTCCACACATGAACATGCAATCAAAAAACCACCCCGATCGTATTACCTCTGTCACAATACTGCACATGGGTGGGGAGGCGTACTCAGCCTTCAAGTTTATTTTAGTCTTTTTCTGTATTCCTGCATCTCTGTTTATTAGGGCCTGAGCCACTGACAACGTCAGTCGGCGAAAGCCCTATTGTAATTGCTCAGCTTGAAGAAATTCTTCCGCCTAAACGAATGAATTTTTCACCCTCTGAACGTTAACCAAAACGCGATTTTTTTTGGCAGACCCCTCAGACCCAGCGAAAAATTTGATAAACTGGAAAACATATGTGCCCCCCACCCCTAATTTTTGTGGGTGGGGCCAAACGTACAAGGTCTATGGAGACTGGAGACCATAAACTTTGCCGTGCAGACATAAAATTTGGGTGAGGTGTGCATCACCTCAAGACATGCAAAAAACAGAATTGTGGCCCATACCCACCACCAACAGGAAGGCCGCCATCTTGTCTCAAAGTCGCCCAACCTCCAATTCGGAAAAAAGTCACACCTCGTATTTGAACGAACTAGTCCTAGGGACCTGCTCCGATTGAACTCATTTTTACATGGCGGCATCTGTAGGCATTGGCCATTAAAAATTGTATAAATTAAGTCAAAATCTCAAAAGGTGTGGCCAGGGTGCTATGGCGAAGTTTGACTCCTCCCCTTACAACTTCAAACAGCTGTCACTCGGACAAAACCTGTCCGATGTCCACCAAACTTTCCATGATGGAAAATAGTCCCGCCCTGAACTTAACTACATCAAAATACCTGGCAAAAGATATAGCGCCACATAGTGGTTAGTTAAAGAATTGTTTAAAGCTGTTTTATTTATTACTCACCCGCCGCTGGCCAGAATGACATGAAGTTTTCTGAGATTCATCAGACCACAGCGATGATCATAACTGCACATCAAATTTAGCATGACATCAAACATGTTACCATGGACACGCCCTTCTCGCCATTCAATCCATGAGCTTGTGGGGAGGGGTGGGAAGGTCCTGGAGTCATGAAATTTGGAACATCGGTTGAGGTGACTATCATATATAGTCCTATATGGGTGGACAACACATAACTGAAAGGGAAATGTTGCCATGGTGCCATGGTGATGTTTGACTCATCCCCTTACAAAATCAAGCAGGTGTAACTCGGGCAAAACTTGTCCCATGTGCACCAATGTTTCCATGATGGAAAATAGTCTCGTCGGGAATATGTCTACATCAAAATACCTGACAAAAGATATAGCACCACCTACTGGTTAATGACAGAATTGCTTAAAACTGTTTTATTTATTACTCACGCGCCACTGGCCAGAATGACATGAGATTCATCAGACCACAGCGATGATCATAACTGCACATCAACTTTAGCATGACATCAAACGTGTTACCATGGACACGCCCTCCTCACCATCCAATCCATGAGCTTATGGGGAGGGGTGAGAAGGTCCTGAAGTAATGAAATTTGGCACATAGGTTGAGGTCACTGTCATATATAGTCCTATATGGGTGGACAACACATAACTGACAGGGAAGTGTTGTCATGGTGACATGGCGAAGGTTGACTCCTCACCATGAAATATCGGAAAGTTGTATCTTGGACAAACTTTGTCTGATTTTGACCAAATTTTCAACAATGGATAATAGCCCCACCCTGAACACTCCTATATAAAAATAACAAAAGTTAGAGCGCCGCCTAGTGGTTACAAAATCGGACCCTTGTAAAGTAGACAAACTTTGTACGATTTGCACTAAATTTTATACAATCAATATTCACCCTGCCCTGAATGCGTCTATATACAAATAATAAGCAAAAGTTATACCGCCCCCTTATGATTAAAGGAAGAATTGCTGACGACTGTTTTCTTTATTTTTCTCTCACCAGCTGAAAAAAATGACATGGAATTACAAGGGCTCATTGACAGCACATGTACATAGTACAGAACTGTTTCCATTGCGATAGGCGTGATTCAATGGCTTTCTCGCTATGCAAAACATGACAGTTACAGCTCAGACAATCCTCGCCTGATTTGGACCAGACTTTCCATGAATCATACTAATCCCACTCTGAACACGTTTGCATATCAATATTCACAAAACTGTCACACCAGCACCTACTGCTGACATGAGGTACTGCACAAAATTGTATCAAATTTTGCACCAAGACCAGTAGTCACAATGATGTGACATTTTCAGAGGTTTCTCAGAGTGCATTGGACTACCCTCAGTGGAAGTCACTTTTGTCCTGCGATAAGCACAGTTGCCATGGAAAACTACTCCTTGCCTTTCAATAATGGACACTTGTACATTGGACAAACTTGGTACAATTTTTACCAAATTTTCTACGATCGATATTAGTCCCACACCGACTGTATCTACATAAAAATAATAAACAAAAGTTTTAGCGCCCCTATTGATTAAAGGAAGAATTGCTGACAACTTTTTTCTACCTCTTTCTTTCTCCAGCAGAAAAAAATGACATGAAGGAATGACTAGGGCTCATTGACAGTACATGTACCCACACCTGATCTCATTTGTTTTGTTCCTATTTAAAGACTGCTGTGTGGCTTACTCCTTGCAGCAGACTTCTGGATTCAGACGTTGAGTCCAAGTGTAACAGTATTTTTCTGCGGAGCTGAACGGGTGCGCTCTGTCTGGTATGTAATCCTTATTCCTCCATTTTTTCCCCTGATGTGAGCCCCGTTTCCTTTCGGGTGTGACTCCGTCTTTTCCCTCAAGACGTGAGCCCTGTTCTCCTCCAGCGTTATCCTGTTTACCACTACTTTATTTGTAAGTGCAGTGTAGTGTAGTGTGTGTGTAGTGTTTGTGCTTCTTATTATTAAATGTGCAATACTCACAGTTTACTCACAGTGGCGCAGTGGTTGGCTGCACAGTGGCGCAGTGGTTAGCACTGCGGCAGCACAGTTTACCCTTGGCCAGGGGATTGTGGGGATCGTGGGATCGTGGGTTCGATCCCAGCCCCCGACCAACAGTGATCTGTGTGGAGTTTGCATGTTCTCCCCGTGTTGCGTGGGTTTACTCCGGGATTTCTCTGGTTTCCTCCCACATGCCAAAAACATGCATGTTAGGTTAATTGGCTGTTCTGAATTGTCCCTAGATATCTGTTTCCTATAGACCCTTAGAATAGAGGGTTAGTATTAAAGAAAGCGCTTTGAGTGGTCTTTGTGACTAGAAAAGCGCTATATAAGTGCAGGTTAGTTAGTTAGTTAGTTAGTTTGCGTTTGGAGTCTTCTGTTCGCTTTTGCCCTGAAAGGCGAGCCATGACAGAAGGCTGCTGCCACGTTAGACTCCAGCACCTGTGAGTTTTTGCACTTTTTTTCTTTTTCTCCCATTACTATATTTTTTCCCCTTTTTGTAGTCCACTCCTACTGAGATGGCAGCGAGCGAGAGATGGTACCCAATGAGCTTGAGGTGGGAGCGCTACGAAGCACACATGGAAATAGACAAACTTATTGCTAAAGCTCGCTCATATTCCACCCCGAAAGACACTCTTTGGTACCTGGGTCTCGCGGGGGCGGCTGTGAAGCATCATCCTTGGCTCGCACTGCATGCCGAGGGAAGGGAGAGGATTTTCCTGGTGGAGGATCTGCAGTGGTAGAACTGTGGAACGGTGAGGAATTCTGCCAACAAGCTGAGGTCTGAGCTGACAAGGAGGCATCCCCAGTACTCAGTACCATCTGCTTCTTACCAGTCACCAGCTCCAGTCCCTGCTCCGCCAGCCCCACAGTCACTCCATGAGAGGAGGCTGAGTAAATCATCTGCACCGAGATCTGTGTTGACGAACCAGCGTCCCCAGGCCCCGGCGTCTCGCCTGTCTCCACCTCATCGCCAGACGACCTCCACCGTTCTAGGAAGAACATCATCTGGTTCTGCAGCAGCAGTCATCATCACACCCGGTGGAAATAAGGCAAGTGTGTTTTCATTCTCCTACACTGAAAAAATGAAATGTCTTGCCTTATTCCCTGTGGTGAGGCTCATCAGCAGCAGCCCACTTTAGCTGAGTCCTCACTGCCTGCTGCTACCACCTGTCCCACACCTGCCTCTCCCATGTCTCCTCCTGTTTTCCCTGAGTGTCCGCTGGTCCTGGGATGGAGCCGCTGGATGACGGAGGAGCCTGTGTCCCTGAAAGATTCTGTTCCAGCCCCGCAGCCACATCCCAGATGGGAGGAGAGCATTACCTGTGCCCTGAAACTTGAGCCACCAGGAGAGTGTCCCCTGGTTTCAGCAGTACTGGAGCCAGCATCATTGGTGAGTCCACCTCCAGCATCAGCCGCCATGCGGGAGTTCCACCAGCATCGGTCGCCACGCCTGAAGGTCCTTCGGCTGCACCCACCACCATGCCTGCTGCCGGGGTCGTCGAAGCAGTGTCATCGGAGTCCTGGTCAGCGGTGGACGCTTGAGTCTAGTCAAGTACTCTGTTCTGTTTTAACACCTGCAGATCTAGAGAAATCTTGTCTGGCTCAAGGTGAGGAGAATCAGCTGCAGATGTCCTCTGCTCGTGAGCTCTCCTTGCCAGGCTCCACTGTTGTCAGTAATGTTCTGGTGTTTTTCTCTTCCTTCCTGTCTGAGGTGGCCAAGCCAGGGTTGGAGCGCTAGATGACTGGATCCGAGACGTCCCAGCCCAGTTCACCGTAGTCCTGGACAGTGGTGGACCTCGAGCTTAGGCAAGTTCTCTTTTTTTTTTCTCACTATAGCTGTCTTAGAGGGATATTGCTTGGCTCTTAGTAGGGAGGACCAGTTGCAGCCATCAGCTGCACCTCAGTCCTCCTTGCTGGGCTCCTCTGCTGCCGGTGACTCTGACCTGGTGTCTGTTCCTTCTCTGTCTGAGTCTTCTCCTGAAGTCACTGAGGATCCTCCATCTCTGCCGGAGGTCACTGTAGGTCCTCCATCTCCACCAGAGGTCATAGTGGGTCCTCCATCACCACTGGAGGTCACCGTGAGTCCTCCATCTCCACCAGAGGTCGCCATGGGTCCACCATCTCCACCGGAGGTCACCATGGGTGATCTTATTTGATTATTTCCTCACTCATGTACCCACACCTGATCTCATTTGGTTTGTTCCTATTTAAAGGAAGGGCTGCACGGTGGCGCAGTGGTTAGCACTGCGGCAGCACAGTTTACCCTTGGCCGGGGGATTGTGGGGATCGTGGGTTCGATCCCAGCCCCCGACCAACAGTGATCTGTGTGGAGTTTGCATGTTCTCCCCGTGTCGCGTGGGTTTACTCCGGGATTTCTCCGGTTTCCTCCCACATGCCAAAGACATGCATGTTAGGTTAATTGGCTGTTCTAAATTGTCCCTAGATATCTGTTTCCTATAGGCCCTTAGAATAGAGGGTTAGTATTAATGAAAGCGCTTTGAGTGGTCTTTGTGACTAGAAAAGCGCTATATAAGTGTAGGTTAGTTAGTTAGTTAGTTAGTTAAAGACTGCTGTGTGGCTTACTCCTTGCAACAGCCTTCTGGGTTCAGACATTGATCCCCTGTGTAATGGTATTTTTCTGCGGAGCTGAACGGGTGCGCTCCATCTGGTATGCAATCCTTGTTCCTCTGTTTTTTCCCGTGATGTGAGCCCTGTTTCCTTTCGAGTGTGACTCCATCTTTTCCCTCCAGACGTGAGCCCTGTTCTCCTCTGGAGTTATCCTGCTTACCACTCCTTTATTTAAGATAAGATAAGATAAGATAAGATAAGCCTTTATTAGTCCCACAACGGGGAAATTCCAGGATTGCAACAGCACAGGGATAGCAACACTCAGAGCAACAATCAGAAGGCAAGAAAAAAACAAGCAAGCAAGAGCAGCTAATATACATATGTATGTATTACTATAAAATATATATATATACACACACACACAGACACACAGTGCAGAGCATTGTAGCTGGATGGAATAAATATATGAATATATGAACACACAGTGCAGAGCATTGTAGCTAGATGGAATAAATATGTAAATATATAAACACCCACAGTATGGAGCATTGCAGCTAGGTGGAATAAATATGCAAGTATATAAACACACACAGTGCGGAGCAATGTAGCTAGATGGAATAATATGTAGATATATAAATATATAAACACACCCAGTGCTGAGCATTGTAGCTAGATGGAATAAATATGTAAATATATAAACACACACAGTGCAGAGCATTGTTGCTAGATGGAATGAAACAGCATAACCGTCTACTTAGTTATCCTACATGGTATGATTATGTGCCCATACATATTCTCACCCTCCATAGCGACCGGTATGTTCCTAGTTGTATGCCGGAGGGGACCATTGTGTAAGTCTATTGCATCTTTTGCATTCAAAAAACTATTAGTTTGTTACGTCTTTTTGCTATCTCTGCGAGCAGCCCTGCTTAGGTTGTACAGTCTGACAGCCGTTGGTAGGAAGGACCTACGAAACCTCTCGGTTGTGCACCTGGGATGATGTAGTCTGCTGCTAAATGAGCTCCTCAGTGCATTCAGTATGTCCTGCATAGGGTGGAACTCGGACTCCAGCAGAGATGACAGTTTAGCCACCGTCCTTCTCTCTCCTATCTCCTCCATCGGATCAAGGCGCTGCCCCAGGACAGAGCTAGCTTTCTTAATCAGTTTGTTCAGTCTCTTCCTATCGGCTGCAGTAATGCCACTGCCCCAGCAGACCACTCCAAAAGTGATGGCTGATGCCACCACCGTGTCATAGAATGACTTCAGCAGCGCCCCTTGTACACCAAAAGACCTGAGTCTCCTCAGCAGGAACAGCCTGCGCTGTCCCTTCTTGTAGAGTGCATCAGTATTGTGTGACCAGTCTAGTTTATTGTTCAGATGAATACCCAGGTACTTATAGGATGTCACCATCTCGATGTCTGTTCCCTGTATATTTACTGGTACTGTGAGGGGCTGCCCATGCCTGCGGCAGTCCACCACCAGCTCCTTAGTTTTCCTCGCGTTGATCTGGAGGCAGTTCCGATGGCACCAGTCCACGAAGTCCTGGATAAGCCCTCTGTACTCAGCTTCATCTCCATTGGAGATGAGGCCAACGATCGCAGAGTCATCAGAGAACTTCTGTAGATGGCAGTGTGTTGTGTTGTGTGAGAAGTCCGCAGTATAAAGAGTGAACAGGAAGGGAGCCAGCACCGTTCCCTGGGGGGCCCCCGTGCTACTGATGATCGTGTCGGACACACAGTCCCGGGTTCTCACAAACTGAGGCCGGTTCGTGAGGTAGTCCAGGATCCATGATGACAGGTGCTGGTCCACCCCTGCGCGCAGCAGCTTGTCCTTCAGGATCATCGGTTGGATGGTGTTGAAAGCACTGGAGAAGTCAAAGAACATGATCCTCACCATATTCCCGGGCTTCTCCAGGTGGGACAGAGAACGGTGAAGGAGGAAGATCACCGCATCCTCCACCCCAATGCCATGCTGGTAGGCGAACTGGAGTGGATCCATCGCTGGTTCCACCAGGGGGCGGAGGTGAGCAAGGAGCAGTCTCTCCAGGGTCTTCATCAAGTGGGACGTCAAGGCCACCGGTCTGTAGCTGTTCAGGTCTTTGGGGTGGGAAGTTTTTGGTACAGGTACCACACAAGATGTTTTCCACAGCTGTGGTACCCTCCCCAGTTTCAGGCTCATTTACAAGTGTAGTGTAGTGTAGTGTGTGTGTAGTGTTTATGTTTCTTATTATTAAATGTGCAAAACTCAGTTTGCGTTTGGAGTCTTCTGTTCACCCTTGCCCTGAAGGGCAAGTCGTAACAACGTCCTTGGTGGAGTTAAAGATATGTGTATTCAGGGATCTGTGCATCATCGTGAGTGCTAAGTATTGCAATATTAAGCTGTATCGATCTTTTCTCCCCACTCCTAGCGAGATTAGAGTGACCTTGGTGGACTGTGTTCTCTAAGTATTCTTCTGTAAAATGTACACTCTGCTTCCATGCACTACTTTAAGGGCATTAACTTGCATGCAAGTGCATAGTCAATGTTCAAGGCTGCTTCTTTTAAAGTAATTTTCTCCAGACTTCCTGCTAAGTAGCCAGATCTGTTGCTCATAGCTGCTAGTAGTATTGTATATATTGAATCAAAAATTAGTACAAGATTTACACATTTTCATGTCTTTGTTGGTCAGATGGTAAGTCTCATAGTTTCACATTTGTTGTGTACCCAGCCCATTTCGTCAATTTTTTAGACATTCACATTTTCCCCTCCAACTTATTTAAGAAACAACTTTTCTTCAGTGTCATATATACTGTATGTGTGTCAGTCTTTCTTAAACAATTTATTATTATTGACAATAATCAGAAGTAATCAGCTTGCTATTACCTTGTAGATGATGTGATGACCCACTTTCTGGGCCAAGGCCAGAATTGCCTACTTCAGCCCGGGATCACAAATCACGAAGCATGAATCACAAAGTCCATTTCCACCCTCAGTCAAGGTAGGTAAACCCAAGTCACTTTCACTCTCAGGCAAGGTAGACATATACCTCCTAATATCCCAGGTTGAGTCTTGAACCCATGGTCTGAAAAATTTTACCACCGAGCCAAAGAGGAATTCCTCACTAGCTCTTGGCTCGTAGCGGAGGTGTACTCTGACGGTGTAATGAACTGCACCACCGACTAATTCCCCATGGAGGGGTGCGTAACAGATGACTTCAACTCCGGTTTCTTGAATTGCATATTGCAAAGGTCAAGTTGGAGTCTGTTTGACTGGAGAGATTCGCTCAAAAAGCAGTGGAATAATGCTCTCTGTGTGGTTTATTAGCAGTAACATTTTTGTCATTTTTTTTTTTTTGATTCGGCACAAAATTCTACAAGGGTGTGTCTTTTTGTGTATTGTGCAGAATTTCAGTGCAGACTGAACCTTTGAGGGTTTTATTTTTAGAAGAAATTAATAATTAAAACAGACCAATACATTCACATTGCCCTCCATGAATTTGTTACATATTAAACAATAGATTGTATGATTTTTGGCTACACATAAAGAATAAACATTGACCAGCCTCACTGCTTTGAAAGTTGCTTCTCCTTTTAAAAGTTACTTGTAGCTGCTTTTGTGTAAGGAGTGCAATAAAAAGCAGCCTTTTTTGGATAATTCAGAATTGTACAAAATAGCAGTTTTAAATCTTCAGACTAAGTCATATACCTGAGAACAAACAACTCAAGCTGTTTGGCAGCTGTAGTCCAATTTCCGTCTAAATATTCATAGCTAGTAGATATTTAAAAAGAATAATTGTTGAAGTCCATTCATATAAACCTCTAGAAACAAAATAAATTTTGAAAGACAGCTGTGTAGCTGTTTTTCATTCTTTAGATCCAGGAATAACTGTCCGCTGTTACCAAGGGACAGCATCTTTGATGAGGGATCATAGCACAATGCTGAAAATATGATGAAAGTCCCTCTGTTATTAAACAGAGCATTGCTCCCCTTCAAACATGATTTTTAGATAAACACAGCTGGAAAACAGCCAGCAGGCATTTTTGTTCACTAGCTACCGTCTTTTGTTTGTGTTCTTCCTGCTCCCTGCCTCTAACTCCCTTCCCTAACACTGAGTTTGTCCTTATAATTGAAACTGTGTGAAGAAATGTGATTTCTGATAAGATTAATCTTCACAGTGATTAAGCTTCTATAATCTCAGAGATAGTGGGGATCACATGCTTGATGGTGGAGATAATAGACTGGGTACAGAATAACCATGTTCTTTTCTTCTCCCTTTTTCCTTTCTCTCCTTTTTTGTGGAAATACACACAAATATACATTTTCATTCATATTCCATGTAAAAGGGAGCGGGACATCTCTACTATGACTACTCAGGTTCAGGTTCAGGTTATTTTATTTGTACCCGTAGGTAGATTTGTTTTGCAGTCAGATGACATCCTTTAAGACACATATTTACAAACCACAATTACATTCAACGTGAACACAAACACAGGCACACATGAAGCTGACTATAAACACGGTAAAAGTACTCAAAGCTCCACCAGTCAGGACATAAGACAAAGAGATAAGAGAAAAAAACAAAGAGAGAAGAGAGAAAGGTCATATTAAAAAAGTTAAAAACTAAGTCAAAGAGATTAAAAACTCAATAAAAGTCTAAAACCCAATAAAAGATTTGAAACCCAAATAAAAAAACCTACAAAAATAAATAAATATAAAATAAAAATGGATAAAGAGATAACTAAATTATGTGCAATATATTGCCACATCTTGTTCAACTCTTTGACAGCAGCAGGAACAAAGCTGTTTTTGTAGCGCTGGGTTTTACATTTTGGGACAACAAACCTCCGTCTGGAGGGAAGAAGCTGAAAGTGGCAGTGCAAAGGGTGGGAGTCATCATTTAAAATGGAGGTAGCAATTCTCTGTACCTGTCTGGTGTACAGGGATGTCAGGCTCAGCTGTGACTCACCAAGCAAACGACTGGACCATCTAACTACCTGGTCTAAGGATTTCCTCTGTTTCAGTTTTATCTGACCAAACCATGACACTAAAGAAAAGGATAAAACAGATTCAATAAAAGTCTGATAAAACATTGACATTATGGTTCAGTCAGTTTGGAAGTGTGAGAGTTTCCTTAAACAATGCAAATGATGCTGACCCTTTTTGCACACCTTTTCACAGTTCTCTTCAAAGTTTAAATTACTATCAATAATCGTCCCAAGATATTTGTAAGATTGCACACATTCAATGGTCTGGCCTTTTAGTATGGTGACTTCGTGCCTGGGAGTTTTCCTCCTAAAGTCAATAATCATATCTTTTGTTTTTGTTGTATTCAGCTGCAGGTAGGAATCCTCACACCAGTGAACAAAATCATCAAGTACTGGGCCGTGGCCACGCTAACCATCCTGAAGGAGACTGACAATAACTGAATCATCAGCATACTTTATAATGTGTCTGTTGTCATGTCTGCTCTGACACGTTTGTATATAGGATGAAGAGTAGTGGTGACAGCACACACCCCTGAGGAGAGCCAGTAGAAGAACACTTTTTGTCAGACAATGTACCATTGACCCTTACTCTCTGTGTCCTGTTGGTTAAAAAAAATCCAGAATCCAACCCACCAGATTATTACGCAAATCAAATTGTTGCAGGAGCCTTTTAACTAAAATATGAGGTTGGATTGTACTCACATCTGTTCTTGTTAAATTATAAAGTAGCTTTATTGATGTAATGCTGGTCCCACATTCTTTCATTTGCTCCTTTGGGAGGAAAATGAAGGCATAGGCTTTTAAGGAGGATCTGTAATTCAGGTGGTTAATAACAGCTCCCCCCCTCCCGATCTACCTAGAGAGGAATATGGAGGGAATTCAAATAAAATTTTCTCTGGAGTCCAGTCAGCAAAGCCAGGGCTTTGTTTGGTTTAAGGAGGATTGTGCAGGAGCCAAATTGGCTGCAGATGGGCAGGGGGTCTGTAGCTTCATAACCTCACAACTTATGTATGGATTATCTATGGTAAAAGTGCCATAAATCACACATGGGAACCTTATTATATTTTGACCTGGCAACCTCAGATTGGATGGTGTAACAGGATAACTTAAAGCTGGTGGTTTCAATTAAGGAATGCTGGCTTAGTAATAACATCCCACTACTATACCTTATTATAACAGAAGAAAGACATTGTAAAAAGACAGCTTTGTACAAGTTAAGCATTTAAATGGTGAAATTTTGCTTACACTTTCTGTATTAAATAATTATGCATTCCTTACTGACTCTCTTGAGCTAGAAGGGTGTCCTGAATAAGATTATCAATTAGTTTGTAACAAAAAACAACAACATCTGTCTATAAATGCAAGGAATCTCTATCTGTCTGTTAGTCTGTGTGTGTGTGTGTGTGTGTGTGTGTGTGTGTGTGTGTGTGCGCCTGTCTGTCTGTCTGTTCCTCGCATATCTCTCAAACCGTCCGTCAGACTGAACTCAGGTTTTATAAGTGCTTTGTTGAGATTACGAGAGTGTGCATTCCTGAGTATGAAGTTGTTCAGTCAAAATATGTAACTTTTATCAATAAAAGTTTAGCCATTGCTCTGTCTTTTCATGGCCTGGCTTCTGGAAGTGTGGGCGAAGTTTTGGATTCACTCAGTGCTTATTCGATAATATGCAGTATCACAACCAGTCACCACAGTGCTCCATGAACAAAATAAGGAAGTGAAAAGTGACAAATTTGACCAGAAAAAGATAATACTGAAGATTTAATGCTTAAAAAAATTATACTATAACTAGTGCATGTCCGTAGAAAGCAAATATTCCTGTCTGAAACAGGTAGCCCAATCAGGCTTTACAGGCACAAATGTAGGCTGTGTTTGAAAGTGGAATACAGAGGTGTAGCCTATATGTAGGCAATCACACATGTTACACTGTGACAAATATAAAAGGGACTGAACTGAGATTTATTTGATTATGTGAATATTAATTACAGAATAATGGAAAATGAATGGGACATCCAATGTTAGCCACTGTTTAAGAACTGCTTGTTTAATTTTGTCATATCACTTATTTGTATTTTGCACTTTGGGGAATGGGAGTTGTTCAGTCACCATTATACTTTAGTTTATATGGGTAGTTTATAGTTTATCATCAATAAACTCATGCAGTACTATAACAGGACACGTTTACAAATATTTGAGACCCATTGTAGTGCATCCTTTTATATTTTAGCAATATTTTAAGTACAAAACACTGAACATTATTTATTTGTTTATTTGTTTGTATTTGTATTTTGTATACTTTATTGATCCCCAGAGGAAAATTCCGGGCATCCACCTGGATGGATGAGGCAGCAATGGTACGATGCTAATCCCTTTACCATTCACACCTTGGGCCACTTTAGAGTCTCCAATTAACCTAACTTGCATGTATTTTATACACAGCAGAATGACCTGTTTGGCTGCAACTGTTGCATCAGTGTTGTCCATTTGTCTGTAAATATTTAAATAAAAATGATTTATTTCATTATGTGGGCACTTTTGCATCTTGTCGTCGTTTAGTCAAAGCATGTATATTTGTTCGCATTGTGGTGGACACCTGACTCAGCTGGGGGACATCCTCTCACACCCATCAAGGCAGGAGGAAGGGCAGGACAATAGACATACGGACAAAGAGCCCTGGGGGACAATCAGACTGGACTGTTAAGTTACGTGCCCCCTGAGGATGGAATGAATAACTGGGAGCCGCTGAGACCAGAAGCAGTGGTCAAAGCGGCACCAGTGTATATCATGTTAATGATGTGTATTACTGACAATCAAAATGCTAATGTGCCATACATTCTCTTTGTCTGTACAACATGTATAAAATGCCTTTCCAGGCTAGGCTCTTCACAGCCCCAGTGACCACGCTGGGGTCACAGGCTGTACATATGATAGAGGTTTCAATAAAGAATCTGTGTTGACCTACGCTCGTGCATCGCCTCCACATCCTTCCCTTCCACCCTCCACATTGGTGACCTGACGTTAGACTGACCGTCTACTCCCTTTCACCATGCTGCGGACTCCAGAGTACCAGAGATCGCCCACACCCTTCTCATCCACACTGGAGTGTGTACGCCTGTTTCTCTCTCCACGATGGCAACCTCAAGGGCCAGGGAGAGAATGTGGCATGGGGACCGAGACGCATGAGGATCAGCGAGATGAGCACCGCACAGAAACAGCCTGAACGGGGTAGATCGGCGGCATCTACGTTGATTCCTGCCAAGCCCCGACCCTGACTTCACCTCCAGACAGCGGAGTTTCAGTGCACAGAAGCCCCGTGCGCACACCGCAGGATTACAAGGACAGCGCAACTTCCAGCTATGTGGTCACTGCGCCAGAGCACGTGCCACACACCAGGGACAAACTGGCTCCACACACTTACACGTCAGCCTCTGCTGCTGCACATGCCCAGGGAACACGGCCGATCACCATCCTTGGAACCTTTAGGGTTGCCCTCGCACCTAAAGCAGACATGCAGCCTCGCACGCAGGACATGTGTTTGCTTCTCAGCTGCTGCGCACAACGGGGAATTTAGCCAATTGCTTTCCCCGATGCCTTTAGGGCTGCTTCTGCACCTAAAGTAAAACTGCCAAGTTCCCTGACACAGCTTCAGTTTTTCCAGAGCCGCTACGCATCCTTGGGGAATTTGGCCGTTCCCTTTCCCCACATCCTCCCAGGACTGAGCCTGCACAAGGAGTCAGAGACTCAATTTTTTTCACAGCCACTGCGGCTCACCGTAAGGTTTACCAGGAAAGTCCCTCCCCATGGCTGATCCGCATGCAATTTTTGTGCAGCCCAGACACTTCTAACGTCCCAGGCTGGTACTCCATTGCTTCCCACCAACCTCCCCCTCGTCCTCCACATTGCTACACCTGCACCTTTATTCCAAAAGCCTACCGATTGCCAGCTTTGTTCCATTATGCACGACGTACACTGGACCCTGTGCCCCCACAAACCACGGCCATCACGTGTTGGAACTTGGAGCGGAGCAGACAGTGTTTTTCCCCCCTCCCCCTTTCCCCTCACGGACTTACATGCCCTCCGACACTCCGCACCAGCAGGACAGTTCGACCGAAGGGGCACACCCCCACTGCAGCTGCCAGGGGCACTGACTTGTGCCCAAAGGACCAGGGGGTCACAGCCCCTTCTGGGTGTTTGGGGGGGCCTGTGTGGTGGACACCTGACTCAGATGGGGGACATCCTCTCACACCCATCAGGGCAGGAGGAAGGGCAGGACAATAGACATACGGACAAAGAGCCCTGTGGGGCAATCAGACTGGACTGTTAAGTTACACGCCCCCTGAGGATGGAATGAATAACTGGGAGCCGCTGAGAACTGAAGCAGCGGTCAAAGTGGCACCAATGTATGTCATGTTAATGATGTGTATTACTGACAATCAAAATGCTAATGTGCCATACATTCTCTTTGTCTGTACAACATGTATAAAATGCCTTTCCAGGCTAGGCTCTTCACAGCCCCAGTGACCACGCTGGGGTCACAGGCTGTACATATAATAGAGGTTTCAATAAAGAATCTGTGTCGACCTACGCTCGTGCCTCGCCTCGACATCCTTCCCTTCCACCCTCTACAGCATATGATATGCAGTTGATCTGGCCATTCCACTCCACAGTGAAGCAGCAGTCAGGACTGCCAACTACCACTGACCGGGCAGGCTGGGCATGTCTCCCTGTGAGCGATCATGAAGCGCCCGGTTGGACACCGGTGTTGGAGAAGCAGCAGCTGAACCAGCGGAGATCACAGCCACCCAGCGTTCCCATGCATCTCTGTTCTCCATGCCGAATTATCCATTAGGGCTACACAATCGCAGCTACTTTATAGTATATTTTTTTTAAGTATTAAATGTTAATTATTATATTTTTGTATTCAAATTTGTCACTTTTCACTTCCTTGTTTTGCTCACACCGGATCGCTGTGGTTACTGATGCCATAAAGCTGTGTATTATCCAATCAGTACAGAGTCAATTCGAAACCCTGCCCACACTTCTAGAAGCCTGGACATGAGACAGAGGGGTGGCAAAACTTTTATTGATAAGAATTACATATTTTGACTGAGCAACTCCATACTTGGGGATGCACATCCTTGTAACCTAAGCAAAGCACTTATAAAATTTTTGTTTGCAAAGCGCTGTGGTGACTGACCGGTTGTAATGCCACACATTATCCAATCAGCATGGTCGTGATGCCGCATGTTATCCAATTAGCATGGCCGTGATGCCGCGTATTATCCAATCAGCATGGCCGTGATGCCGTGTATTATCCAATCAGCATGGAGTCAATCCAAAACCCCGCGTGCACTTCCTGAAGCCAGGGCATGAAGAGACAGAACAGTGACAGAATGGTGGCTAAACTTTTATTGATAAAAATTACATATTTTGACTGAGCGACTCTATACTTGGGGATGCACACCCTCGTAACCTCAGCAAAGCACGTATAAACCTGAAGTCAGTATGTCGAACGGTTTGGGAAATATCTGAGGAACAGACAGACACACACACGTACACACACAGAGAGATTTGATGCATTTATAGATAGATGCTGCCATGATTGCGTAGGGCTAAACAGTAATTCAGCATATGTGGAGAATGCTAGGCATGCAAGAACACTGGGAGGAGCTCCAGCATGTACCTGGGGTCTGGCAAAAGACACTGGTGTGCAACACAAAACACACCGGGAGAAGCAGCAGCTGGACCAGCCGGCCGCAGTCCTTTGCGGGGAGACAAGCCCAGCCTACCCGGTCAGCAGTAGACGGGAGTCCCAGCTGCTGCTTTATCCATGTGCCACCACTGTCCTTTGCAGAACAGTGAGTCCACGCTGGCACTCCTCCTGGTGTGCTCTCACGGCTATCTAAAAATCAAAAGTATAATAATACTGTCATGATTGTGGAGCTGAATTACCAGATCAGTTGCATGTATGCGGCCTGTATGCATGCTTTGTCTGAATAGCAACCATGACCAAACTGGACACAAAAACACCCAAATAATGTAATAAATCATTTGTAAATGGGCAACACTGATGCAACGGTTGCAGTCAAGCAGGTCCTTCTTGTTTTGTACTTAATCCAGTTGATTATTGTTTTAAAAAGCTTTTCATAACCAAATACTGCTAAATGTAGGGGGAATTTGTTATAAGGTACAAAGATTATTTCATTTATGCCTATAGGTGTGTGTGGAAATGAAGGTTTGCTTCATGTCCACACACACACAACAAAAAAACTCATTTTTGGGGCACCAGTCCAAAACCTGGACAATTTAGTAATAACTAATCTTTATACCTTCAATCAATCAGTCTCAAATATTCATGAATTCTCCTGGGTGACTTCACAAACAGACACAGGAAAAAGAAATCAACAGAAACTTCCATATACTGTCTACAGTTTTAATGATCAGACTCAGATTATATGACATTACATTCAACAGACTTGTTGGTAAGGTGAAATGATCAAGTTTCAAGCATCACATTCAACTTGTAACTGATTATTGAGCAAAAATAGTGTAATTGTGGTGCACATATGTAGTTTCACGGGCTCACATGTGTATGATTGTTCATATGCTCTCATTTATATTCCTGTGTGCTTATTTTGGCTTCACGTCTGAAGAGGAACGAAAGGTCTGGACCTCCTAGGGATAAGAGGAGGATGAGGGAGTTGGCCTTTTGATATGCAAAGAGATGGACATGAATGATTGCCTGACCACCCAGGTTGGGGTGGAAGCGAGAGGAACTGCAGGGGGGATGCATTGTGTTTGGGATTTAAAGACAATGGGATTTTGTACTTTGATGTCAGGGGTATAAGACTGGCAGATGTTTGGGGTTTTTCCTTCTTCTGCTTTTGAATGTTGGAGAGTGTGTTGTGAATAAAAATGGAACTTGAGAAATAACTCTGCCTCATCCTTTCCACACAATCTCCACACTGGTGACCTTAAGACGTATTATGGCCGGAGACGATTCTCCTGCACCGGACTCATCAGGAGCCAGCCAAGCTAATGCAGCTACCACAGTCCAGCCTCCGGACTTCTGGCAGAACAGTCCGCGCTCCTGGTTTAACGCAGTCGAGGCACAGTTCCATCTTCGGAAGGTTTCGGCAGATGCCACGAAGTTCTACCATGTAGTTGCAAAGCTGGACAGCCACACAGCCCAGCGTGTAGAGAGCCTGATCAACCACCCTCCAGACGACGACAAGTACGGCACTTTGAAGGCTGCTCTCATCCATTTTTTCACCCCCTCGCTGGGAGAGCGAGCAGAGAAGCTCCTGGCGTTGACTGAGTGTGAAGTTGACAGACCTGCAGACCTGATGGCGAAGATGCTGAGTTTGAGAGACACCGAAGATGATGGCTTTATTTTCGCCCACCTTTTCCTCAGGACACTACCGCCAGCGGTGAGAGTTACCCTGGCCAGTTCACAGCTGCTGGCCCACCGAGACTACCACAAGCTGGGCCAGGAGGCGCAACGACTCATCGACGCCCATAGACGACACACGGCCACGACCGCAGCAGCGGAGCTGGGCGCAACATCCGGAGATGGTGGGGGGCCAGAGGCTGCAGCACCAGACTCACCGACGACGGCAGCGGCGGAGGCCAGGAGGCGTGGAGTGGACGACGTCCTTTGCTTTTACCATCGCCGTTTCGCCGAGAGGGTACGCAAGTGCATTCCACCGTGCCAATTCAAGCGCTCGGGAAACGCCAAGACTGGGAGTCGGTAGCAGCTGCGGCTCTCGGTGAGGAGAACAAGCTGCTCTACTTGAGGGACGCGCGATCAGGGAGGCACTTCCTCGTGATCACAGGCTCCCAGCTGAGTTTCATCACACCTTCCTACGCTGACCGGTTGGCGTCTTCCAGTGGCACTGTGGTGTCAGCAGCGAACGGCTCGGCGATTAAGACCTTCGGAAAGAAGACCCTGTCTCTGTCTTTACACGGCCGCACATTTGAGTGGACTTTCGTCATAGCGGCAGTCAATTTCAACGTTAGGTGCTGATTTTTTGTGCTCACATGGTTTGTTGGTCGATCTTGCTAACAGACGCCTGGTTAATGCACTCTCTTTTTCTTCTATTCCCTGCACAGCGCGATTGGCCCCGCCAACAGCACAAGCCAACGTCACAGCTGCAGGTGGTAAGTTCCACACACTCCTCACTCGGTTTCCAGCACTCACGGTGCCAACGTTTTCGGTGACCATGGCTAAACACGGGGTGGAGCATTTTATTACTACCACTGGACCGCCTGTTTTTGCAAAAGCTCGGCGCTTGGATTCAGCTAAACTGGCCATAGCGCGCGAGGAGTTTGCCAACCTGGAAAAATTGGGCATCGTCCGACGTTCAAAGAGCCCTTGGGCTTCACCGCTTCACATGGTCCCAAAACTGATGGCTCGTGGCGGCCGTGCGGTGATTTTTGCAGGCTGAACAATGCTACAGCACACGACCACTACCCAATCCCACATATCCAGGATTTTTCAGTTCATTTGGCGGGGACGCGCATTTTTTCTAAGATAGACCTGGTACGCGGTTATCATCAGGTCCCAGTCTGCGCTGAGGACATACCCAAAACAGCGGTAATAACTCCTTTTGGGCTTTTTGAGTTTTTGCGCATGCCGTTTGGGCTTAAAGGCGCAGCGCAGACTTTCCAACGCATGATGGACGCGGTGTTGCGCGATCTCCCTTTCGTGTTCGTCTACCTGGAAGACATTTTGGTAGCCAGTGCGTCCGAAGGCGAACACGAAAACCACCTCACGGCAGTTTTCCGGAGGTTGGCGGAGCACGGGCTAATAATCAATCCAGCAAAGTGTCAGTTCGGGGTGGCCCAGATTGATTTTTTGGGGCATCGCATCTCTCCCAAAGGAGCAGTCCCTCTGCCTGACAAGGTGCGCGCGGTGGCAAATTTTCCCCAGCCACAAACGGTCAAAGCGTTACAGGAGTTTTTGGGAATGGGGAATTTTTATAACCGTTTCCTCCCCCGCGCGGCGCAGCTCATGCAACCATTGTACGCTGCGCTTAAAAAACAAAAACCCGCAAATAAAATCGAATGGTCTCCCGAGCGGGAGCGCGCATTCTCTGAAGTCAAAACAGCCTTGGCAAACGCTGCGTTGTTAGTGCATCCAGTCCCAACGGCCCGCATGGCGCTCACTACTGACACGTCAGATGTGGCCATAGGAGCGGTTGTTGAACAGTATGTGGCTGGAGCCTGGCAGCCGCTCGCGTTTTTCAGCAAGACTTTGCGCGATAGCGAAAATATAGCGCATTGGACAGGGAGTTGTTAGCTCTCCATTTGGCTATTCATCACTTCCAGTTTTGGCTGGAGGGACGCCGTTTCACCGCGTTCGTTGACCACAAGCCGCTGACTTTTGCGATGGCCAAGATTTCGGAACCTTGGTCGGGCCGGCAGCAGAGACAGCTGGCCGCAATTTCGGAGTTCACTACCGATATCCAGCATGTAGCGGGTAAACTTAACGTCGTGGCAGACTGCCTCTCGCGTGCCGTGGCTGCTCCAGCCCGCGTAGAGGTAGATTTTGCAGCTGTTGCCACGGACCAGGGTAGCGGCGCAGAAGTGCGCGCGGCCCCAGTCCGCGTAGGGATAGATTACGCAGCCATGGCCACGGAGCAGGGCGGCGACGCGGACGTGCGCGCGCTCCAGTCTGGACCAACAGGGTTAAGGCTGGAGGACAGGGTGCTGCAAGGCGGTATGCCCCCCCTAATCTGCGATGTTTCCACCGGGCGACCCCATCCGGTGGTTCCGGCCTCGTGGCGCCGCCGCGTTTTTGACTCGATCCATTTGCTGGCGCACCCGGGGGTGCGTGCTTCGGTCAAAATGGTAGGGGAGAAATTTGTATGGCCGGGCCTGCGCAAGCAAGTTAGAGAGTGGGCGGTGGCCTGCATGTCCTGTCAGCGGGCCAAAGTGCATAGACACACGAGAGCTCCTTTGGAACCGTTTCATATTCCAGCTAAAAGGTTTGATCATGTCCATGTGGACCTCATAGGCCCCCTACCGCCCTCGCAAGGGTGCACACATCTTCTGACAATGGTTGACTGCACCACGCGCTGGCCAGAAGTGGTTCCCCTGTCATCAACCACAGCCGAGGAGGTGGCGCGCGCTTTTTTAACTGCATGGGTAGCACGTTTTGGAGTTCCGTTGGATATTACGTCTGACAGAGGCCCACAATTTGTTTCCGAACTTTGGTCAGCGATGGCCCGCAGCCTGGGGGCAATGATCCACCGCACGACCGCGTATCACCTGCAGGCTATTGGGTTATGCGAACGTTTTCACAGGTCGCTGAAGGCGGCTCTCAGAGCGTCGCTTACGGATGCAAATTGGGTTGACACACTACCATGGGTTCTATTGGGGTTGCGTTCTGCACCTAAAGAGGATTTAGACTCCTCCCCAGCGGAGCTAGTGTTCGCACAGCCACTTCGGCTGCCTGGAGAATTTCTCCCTGACAACCCAGCGCCAGAGTTCTCCTCGGCTCAGCGGTTGCAGAATAGCATGGGCCCGAGTGTCCTACCAGGCCCCGTTCACCACAGTTTTCCGCGTGTTTTTGTGCCTAAAGCTTTAAAAAATGCGGAGTTTGTTTTTGTCAGACATGATGCCCACCGCACAGCTCTGCGACCGCCTTACAATGGACCATTTAGAGTGCTAGAAACAGGTGATAAGCATTTTTTGCTAGATTTGGGGGGCAGAAAGGAGATGATTGGCATTGACAGACTCAAACCTGCTTTTGTGATGGCTGACGATGCTGTGCAGTTGGCGAGGGCCCCGCAATGGGGCAGACCCCCTAGGGAGCATTCCCCAGTACACCCACAGAGATTGAATAACAGTTTTAATCCCCACACAGCAGCTCCACAGCAGGAGGACGCCGCGGAAGAGGTTAAGCCCGCCTGCAGCAGATACGACAGACGGTTGAGACCAAGACAGCATGTGGACTGATGTATGGCGATTTTATTATGACATGCAATCTGTGTTAGTTTGTTCCGTCTTAGACGTTTGGGGGGGGGGGGTTATATGTGGTGCACATATGTAGTTTCACGGGCTCACATGTGTATGATTGTTCATATGCTCTCATGTATATTCCTGTGTGCTTATTTTGGCTTCAAGTCTGAAGAGGAACAAAAGGTCTGGACCTCCTAGGGATAAGAGGAGGATGAGGGAGTTGGCCTTTTGATATGCAAAGAGATGGACATGAATGATTGCCTGACCACCCAGGTTTGGGTGGAAGCGAGAGGAACTGCAGGGGGGATGCATTGTGTTTGGGATTTAAAGACAATGGGATTTTGTACTTTGATGTCAGGGGTATAAGACTGGCAGATGTTTGGGGTTTTTCCTTCTGCTTTTGAATGTTGGAGAGTATGTTGTGAATAAAAATTGAACCTGAGAAATAACTCTGCCTCATCCTTTCCACACAATCTCCACATAATCACATTTGTGGAACCAAAAAAACCTTAGTGTGAATTTGTAACTGTGATGAAAATGGAGACTGAAATAACTGTAACCAAATATGAAGAAAATTGGACGCAAATTTTATGAGAAAGTGATAAAAGCTGATTATATGGAAAAAGAATTTCTGGGTGACTCTAAAAAGGGAAAATGAAATTTAATGAAAAGCGGGATACTATTTCTCTTTAATTCTATAGCTCTGATCAGAGTTATGAACTAGTTTTAAACCTGAGACAAATTATGACATATTTTAAGGCGATGAACATCGCACTAACTCAGCAGATGAAACAAAGGGATCTGGCTCACGTGACCCGTTGCATTGGCTTTCAGCTGGCTCCTTCGCTGAAGCTTTATTTGATGATACTGGAAAAATATCTGTCAGCAGATATTTCTTCCCCGAGGCTCAAGAGCTGAGATCTGGCAACAATGATGATAGGCTGCTGGCTGCTGAAGCAGTATGTCATGTGGACAACATGAGAGGGGTTTCTTCCAGTGGCTCTCCCGGGTCCAAATATATTGGAGATAGTTCAAATTCTGATCAAAGTCACAGAATCGAAGAGACAAAAAAACAAAACAAAACAAAACAATTTAATCCACGAAACCCAACTTCTTCAGATGTTGTGGTGATTGGTGAAAGCAACTTCCAGTGTGAGAAAAACAAAAGATCAGTCCACTTTAAAACAAGGTGAGTTAAGAAAAATTAGTAGAAAAAGTTTAACAGAATAAAATAAAAAAAAGTCTGAGGACACAGAGTTTCACACCATATAAAAGAGAAGTTTGAGTTCAAGAGAGAAGAAAAAAAGTATTTTTTCCCAGACGTTGAAAAGAAAGAGAGAATGCAAGGCATGAACTTAACTGAACAGGACACAAAGACAACTTTTACAAACCTAGACAAACTGGCATTTCTCCCTTAACTGAACGCTTTCAAAGGAGAAAAACTTGAGTGACATGAAAGGGAACCAATTGTCTCCCATTGCGGGAGGTTTGAATGAACTCTGGTCCAATAACAAAGGAGTCTTTATCTGTAACCGACCAATAGAATGAAAGGGGGCGTTGTCTAGCAGAGACTGGCTGGTGATTGGCTGAGCCAGTCAGATGACTTGCGTATGTTTGTAGCCAGGCTGACAAAGAGTCAGGACTCTGTCAATCCTAGCATTCCCTTAGAGCTTACTAGTCAGGACTTTATGAACTTTTTCAATAATAAAATTTCATCTATCAGAGACAAAATCAGTCATATTCTTCCCACCATTAACTTAAATACAGTAACTACTACAACTCCTTCAATTGACATTTGTTTGGATCAGTTTACTCCAATTGACCTTTTAGAGTTAGACAAAATAGTTTCCCCATCCAAGCCTTCAACTTGTCTTTTAGACCCTATTCCTACCAGGTTATTTAAAGAAGTCTTCCAATTTATTGGTAGTGTGGTGGCAGATAAAATAAATGCAGCGATGAGAGTTTTATGCAGGTTTATTAAATCACACCGCCATCACGGAGCTCGCCCCGGCGCCGTGCATGCACGCCGGGAGCGAGCCCGGAGGCTCTCAGTGGAGAGACACAAGAGTGAGTGTGTCAGCAGCAGTTGCAGGAATGAGAGCATGAGTTACAGACTACGTGCGGTATTTATACCCAGTTACAACAATACATGAAAGAGCATTCACAGCAGTTGGTATGGGCATTTGCATATGAGAGACATAGTGAGAACAGGAAGCATGAACACAATGCATGAATGGGACATTAACATCACAATACTGAGCCGGAACAAGCCTGACGGAGCGGGGCTGCCTGTAGACAATAATACACACATTTCACTGTTCTGTTATTTGCTCTAGCCGAGTGCTGTGTCTGTCTCAGTCTGTTGTGGGGTCGCGGTCTGTTGTTGCCCCACATGCTTCCCCCCAGAGGGCTCGGCAGGGGGCCGAGGCCTCGATAGTGCAGCTTTGGCAGTGAGCAGGGAAAGCTCTGTGCAGGCGGAGGTGGAGGGGGGTGGGGGGCAGTAAGTGCCGGCAGGAGATGGTGAAATCGTCTGAGCCACTCAAAAATTGCTTGTGGGTCCGTGATGTCAAAGGGCTGTCCCGTTGAATGTGCAGAGGTCCACAAGAAGAAAAATTAGTCACTGACTCCTCCCGCGATTAAGTCCTGCAAGGATTAATAGCGTCCGTGAAGAAAAGACGAGGCTGCGTGGCGGCTGTAATAAAAGCAGAGGGACTGGCGTGTTGACTTTAGGTGCAGGCACAACCTTAAAGCTCTCGGAAACCGCAAACCGCTGAATTTCCCTTGTGCGCCGTGGCTGAGACCATTAGCAAATCCTTCGTGCATGCTGCGTGCTTGCTAAGGTGTGGGAGCAGCCCTGAAGGCCTGTGTGCAGCGGCGAAGGAGGATGGGGGTCTGCAGAGCCGTATGCGTCCCGTGCGTGGTGCGCCGTCCGCGTAACTCCCCGTGCGTGTGCCGGGGCTCCGTGCGTTGTTGGGCCAGCTGGAGAGGAGACAGGGTCAGGGAGCGTAATCATCCCTGTTCAATGTGTTGGAGCGGTGAAGGGAAGTAGACGATCTTCGTCCCTCACGCTCGTGCAGATGTGTTGGAGTGGTGAGAGGGAGGAGACGATCTTTGTCACTCGCTCAGCCATGGTGCGTTCAGGTCCACGAGCTGCATTCTCCGTCAGCCATGGAGGTCGCCATCGTGGAGAGGGGACAAGGTGCATGCGCTCTCGTGTGGAGGAGCTGTGAGCGCGGCCGGTCCAGCGTGGATGTGCCGATCTAGGCGTGCAGATCCCACCATGGAGTTTGCTGCAGCTTTCCCAGTCGTGGGTGATGTCCTGAGAGTTCACTGAAGCAGAAGGCAGCTGCTGCGTTCGCTTGTCGTCGGAGCATCACCGCCGGGTGCTGCGTTCGCCGGCAGCGTGTTTTTTCAGCGTCGGGTCACCAGTGTGGCGGCAGATAAAATAAATGCAGCGATGAGAGTTTTATGCAGGTTTATTAAATCACACCACCATCACGGAGCTCTCCCCGGCACCGTGCATGCGCGCCGGGAGCGAGCCTGGAGGCTCTCAGTGGAGAGACACAAGAGTGAGTGTGTCAGCAGCAGTTGCAGGAATGAGAGCATGAGTTACAGACTACGTGCGGTATTTATACCCAGTTACAACAATACATGAAAGAGCATTCACAGCAGTTGGTATGGGCATTTGCATATGAGAGACATAGTGAGAACAGGAAGCATGAACACAATGCATGAATGGGACATTAACATCACAATACTGAGCCGGAACAAGCCAGACGGAGCGGGGCTGCCTGTAGACATTAATACACACATTTCACTGTTCTGTTATTTGCTCTAGCTGAGCGCTGTGTCTGTCTCAGTCTGTTGTGGGGGTTGCCCCACAGTAGCTTTATTCTTCAAATAATCAATTCTTCATTAACTTTAGGTCATGTACCATGGACTTCTAAAACTGCTGTAATTAAACCCTTACTCAAAAAGCCAACGCTGGATCCAGGAGTTTTAGCTAACTATAGACCAATCTCTAATCTCTAATCTCTAATCTCCCTTTCATTCGTTTTTTTTCTCTCCTCCCCCCTTGTGTCGTTCCCTCCCCTCCCCTCCCTTTCTTATCTATCTCTGTTTGATGAGGCGCCTATTATGGCTGCCGTGTCGTTGTGTCGCGCGCATGCGCACCAATGTCAAGTCAAGTTCCTCGTGTGTTTTTTTACATGCTTGGCAATAAAGTTTATTCTGATTCTGATTCTGATTCTGATTCATTTCAAAAATCTTAGAAAGAGTCATTGCTACACAATTATTTGACCATGTGCAGGGAAATGGTTTATTTGAAGAGTTTCAATCTGGGTTTAGAATCCATCATAGTACTGAAACAGCCTTAGTGAAGGTCACTAATGACCTCCTGACTGGATCTGATAATGGACTTGTTTCTGTACTGTCCTTTTAGACCTTAGCTTTTGACACTATCGATCATAATATTCTACTTGATAGATTGATGACACGCAATTATACCTGTCAATGAAGCCAGATGATAGTAATCAATTAACCAAGTTAGAAGCCTGTCTTAGGGAAATCAAAGCTTGGATGACTTGTAATTTCCTGCTATTAAATTCAGATAAGACTGAAGTCATTCTTGTTGGTCCAAAAAACCTTAGAAATACCTTTCCAAATTAAACTTTTAGTTTGGATGCAGTTACTCTCTCTCTTAATAGCTCGGTGAGGAACCTTGGAGTTATTTTTGATCAAGATCTGTTTTTCAATTCACATATTAAATTCGTTTCAAAGACTGCCTTCTATCATTTGCATAATATTGCCAAGATTAGGAGCATCTTGTCTCACAGTGATGCTGAGAAACTGATCCACGCTTTTGTTAGCTCTAGATTAGATTATTGTAACTCTTTATTATCAGGTTGTCCTAAAACATCTCTAAAAAGTCTTCAGTTGATCCAAAATGCTGCAGCAAGAGTTTTAACAGGTACTAGAAAGAAAGATCATATTTCTCCAGTTCTGGCCTCCCTTCATTGGCTTCCCGTAGAGTTTAGAATTAATTTTAAAATCCTTCTTCTCACTTTTAAAGCTCTAAACAATTAGGCCCCTTTTTATTTAAAAGATCTGATATTACCCTATTATCCTAACAAAGCACTATGGTCCCAAAATGCTGGATTACTTGTAATACATAGAATCTCCAAAAGTACAATGGGGGCAGAGCCTTCAGTTATCAAGCTCCTCTCTTGTGGAACCAGCTGCCAATCTGGATTTGGGAGTCAGACTCAATCTCTGTTTTTAAGAATAGGGTTAAAACCTTCCTTTTTGATATAGCCTACAATTAGGGAGGGATCATATGTTTCTGAACCCTCCCTTAGCTTTGCTACTATTAGGTTTAGACAGCCGGGGGACCTTCAGCAATTGCACTGGGCTTCACTCCTTTCTTCACTCTCAATGAAATATATATATATATATTTTTTTTGCTGGTCATTAACATCTGTTTGTTCTCTCCCATAGATTGAGTCCCCATCGTGCTGTTTGCTCTCTACATGTCTGTTCTTTTCATCTTCTCTATCCCCTCACCCCCCAGCCAGTCACATCAGATGACTGCCCCCACTGAGCCTGGTTCTGCTGGAGGTTTCTTCCTTTTAAAAGGGAGTTTTTCCTCTCCACCGTTGCCAAGCGC